>PVJH01033300.1:0-21632 GCA_004026705.1 Nesogale talazaci
AACTCCCCAGGCACCTTTCCCATGCCCGCACCTCTGCTCCAGTGGCCACCTCCTCCGCAGCTCCAGACATGACTCCCAGCGTGTAGAAGGAGAAAACACATAGTTCACGAGTACAGACGGCTGGCTGAATGGGATAGATTAAGCAGGTGGGGGTGGGGGGAGGGAGGTAAGCATTAAGAAGCTGTTGTGGGAGAGAGTGAACAAGGTAGGAATTTGGGGCTCTAAGGCAAAAACAGATATTCTAGAAATAAGTGAAACCTAAATTAAAATGACATACTCATAGGTTGAGGGCCAATGCTGTCTCCTTTATGAAGTCCTCCCTGCCCTCCCTACTAGTGAGATGCTCTCCTCTTCTACATGTCCAAGACACTGCTTGTAGCAGAATATACACTGTGATTGAGATCAGATGTCTGTTTACCCACCTTAACTTGGAGTTCTAGAGGATAGGACCATATTCAATCATGCTGGTTAGTATCTGTATCTGTTTTTAAATGTTAAGTGGGGATTGTCATCTCACAAGCATCCCTGCATCCTCATCTCTCTATACAAGATTGCAAAAACTCTGAGAAAAGCAATTACTCTTAGAGTTTCAGGACATGTGGTCTGAATTTCTCTTTTCTTCACAGACCCAGGAAGGGCAGAATGAAGGAGAAGGTGAAGGAAAGTTGGCCAGGGGAGAGAGTTGTAAAGTAGAAGCCTATACCTTCAGCATGGACCCGTTCTGAAAGACATGCTGCTCATCACACACTACACAGTACTCATTCAGTGTTGGAATCCTCTGCTCCGCATACTTCATGATCTACAAAAATAACAGATTCTATGCATTTTGGGGATCAGACATGGGAAACAATCTGAGCATCTTTTTTTTTTTTGGGGGGGGGGCATCACTGCTCTCCGGTGGTGGGAGTAGGAGGCCCAGCCCCACTGCTGGAATTGAACCTGCGTCCCAGTGGGCCGCAGTCCCGCGCACAACCACCACGCCCCCCGGGCTCAGCCCCTGAGCATCTTTTCCAACCACCTGCCGCCCCCTTCCAGGGCGATCCCAGGGCAGGATTTATTGTGGGTCTTGCTAAAAATTGATGGCCCGACTGCAAAGTTAAGGCTTATAGGATGATAAAAATAAAATCGACCATGATCTTAGATTTCTAAGACCTGGGCTCAAAGTCTGACTTCTCCTTCTTAATATCTTCCATCACTTTGGGCAATTTAATCACTTCATAGGAGTGTAGAGAATTATCAGATGGTTTCACGAAAGTATTTTATAGACTTTAACAGATGCTAATCAAACGATTCAAAGCAGTTGTTGTCATTACAGACAGTCCTTTTTGGAACATGATCAGATGACAAGGGGGCTTGGAAGCCATTGCAAGCACCTAGAACAATCTCAGCCTGAGCCCGCAGACAGAGCTCAGTGTTGGGAAGATGGCACACATCCAAAGTTCACACACTTTTTATCAAGGGTTTTTTTTTTTGGGGGGTGGGTGGGCATCACTGCCCTCTGGTAGGAGTGGGAGGCCCAGCCTTGCTCCTGGAGAGCTGCTGCTGGATTTGAACCGCCAATCCAATGGGCCGTAGTCCGGCACTCAACCACTAATCACCAGGGCTCAGCCCTTTATCAAGTTTTTATAAACATTGTCTTAGCATGGCTTTTCCAATTAGCTGCACTCTGCTGGAATAAGACTGCTTCCACACCACACGCTTTTGGGCTGGCAGTAGGACATGAAAAAGGTTTAGTTTGGTTTTGTTGTTGTTGCTTTTAATTTAATATTGGTTTTTGAACATGCTTACTGTTTACCAAGCTCTGTGAAAGGTCTCTTGATGATATAATTGGATATAAAAGATTGTCTTCTAAGCCCCTAAACTCCAATAAGAGATGTTGCATGTACAAAAATTAATTACAATTCACCCGAGACCAAAGGGTCAACTACTACTTTAAAAGAAAGCTGAGAAGGGAAGGAGGCCAGGAAACGAGATTAGCAGCAATAAACAACTAGCATGGAAATGAGGGCATCCATACATTGTGGATAATGAAACCAACGTCACTGACCGACGTGCATGGAAATATTGACTGGAAACCTCAATTGCTCTGTAAAACCTTCACTGGAACCACACTGGAAATATTAATTAAGAAAAGAAGTAATAATTACAGCTTAGGGCAGTTTATGGAACAACGCATAAATTCACTGCCTCTGAGTGAATGCTGAATAGGACAGAGTCAAACTGCCCTTCTGTGTTTCCTTGATTTTAAATGTTGGCGGGAGCAGATGGCCTCATCTTTCTTCTGTGAGGCAATTGGTGGGCTTGCACTGCTGACTTGGTGGTTAGCAGCTCAGTGGGATACCACTCTGGCACCAGGGCTCCTCGGCATGGTATATGGGTGCCATAAAAACAAAAAGCAGTAAGGGGGAAAATCATTTCCAGTGACAACATTAGTGACCGACCTTCCTCTCCTCCTGACACTGACACACCAACAAGTCGCAGTGCCTCCTTTGTCACTTGATCTTTTGAGTTTTGCCTTACCAATAATGCTATGAGGGTCTTGAGGTTGGGGAAGGTGCCTCCTTTTCTCCTCTCCGTAACAATTCACTGTATAGTTTTAGGAGCACAACTCAGGAAGCATTTGTTAATGACTAAGGAGCTAAGAGATCAACTTTAGAGGACGGAGCAAATGGGCCAGACAACACGAGGAAAAGAGCTTTGAAATTACCTGAACAAGGAATCCATACTCCAGAGTGGGAATGTTCTTGCAGTGACCACTGACCTGATAAGAATATAAAGACCCCCATGAGCATCAAAAGAAGCTGGAGTCTAGCCAGACCTCACTTACAGCCATCACTAAGGATCCTCCAAAGGTAGCTAGGTCCTAGTCTGGATAAGCTTGTGTAATTCCAAAACTGGGAAGAAGACCTTCATATATTTTCCTAAAAGAAATAGGCTCACTTAACTTGGATACTAAGTAGATGCTTAGATGATCTTCTTCTGAGGTACACACAATAGGTTAGTGTAGCATCTGATTACCACACCCTATCACCCCTAATACTAAAATCTAGTAACCCCCAGACTGTTTAATATAAAAACTGTCCAAGCAGTTTGGATATGTTTTCAGTCAGTCTACCCACTCATGCTATGTGCCCAAGATTTGTTTGAATGACTCCTGATAACCATGGCACAGTGGTTATGCGCGGGGCTGCTAACAGAAGGCCAACAGTTTGAAACCACCAGTCATTGTGCAAAAGACAGACATGATTTCCTATTCTAGTTAAGAGTTACCGTTTCAAATGATGGCAACATATGTACAAATATGCTTGATACAAATGATGCATAAATTGTATCAGGGCCCCGATGACATGATCTTTTAAAAAGAGTTACTGCTGCAGAAATGAACAGGGGCAGTTCTGCCCTGTCTTTTAGGTCACAGCAGTGAGTCTGGCTTTTGAGATCACCATACTCTCATCCGATGTGGAACAACTCTGCTCCCACATTTCTACTCCCACCCTACTAACGCCCGAGTCAAACCCTCCTCAGCCCATGTACCAAAGGAGAGGTCCGTGCTGGGGGAGGGAGGCTCACGTGCTGGGGGCACAGGAGACCTGCCTGGGGGCTCGGAGGGTAGCCAAACACCTCTACTTTGGGATTCTTCATGGTGCAGGAGATGGAACGGTTCATAAGACGCCCAACCCGAAGCTCTGGCACACCCAGTTTGCCTTTTAGCATGGAATCCTGTATGATAGGGAAACTGGGAGACCTGGGAAAGAAAGAGAAGTGTTATGCTGGGAGTTCAATATGGGCCCTGAAAAAAGACTAGAGGGATCTAGACCACCTTAAAACTTCGTGAACAGACATTTAAGGTACAACTATGAGTTTCCCTTCATCTGAAGAAAAGAAGATGGATTAAAATCAAAAGACTTATGGAATAATGGATCACACAAACATCAGTGTTCATGACCCTGACACCAAGAAGAACTAGATGGTGTCCTGCTACTATACTGACTGCTATGAAAAGGATCACAATAGAAGATCCTAGATAGAGTGGGAGAAAAATGTTGAACAAAACCCCAAACCTTAAGAGAGACCAGGCTTACTGATTGTATTAAGAGAGGTGAAGCTCCTGAGATACTTAGGTCTGGAATTAAACTCCCTCCTGTATTAGAGTAATCAGCCATTTAAGATCAAAAGGAGAGCATCTTCCCAAGGATGAGTACAGAGAGGAAAGAAAGAGCGATACAAACAGTAAACATAGGGAGGAAGTGGGATGATACATTGAGGGAACTGCTAAGGATAAGTTCTAACACAACGCATATGAATTCTTAACTAAAGAACTGATGATGTACCCTGTCAATCTTTACCAGACTCATAATAAAATAGAGAGAATGATATCAAGATCTAGACCAGGATGGGTTAAAGTGACAAAAGCCAAAGAAAAACTTGTATCTGAGGAAAATTCCATTAATCTTAAAACACTGTCAAGGAAAGTAGAGCATGCATCTGACCTTGTGTCTTATGTCCTATCTGTGTGTTCTTCAAAATAAGTCCAGGAAAGGCAGGCATATGTAGAGCCTGGGCGACTCTCTCTGGTATCCAGATTGGGTACGGAATGATTCTTTGGAAGGGATGCCTACTTTATTCATATATACTTATGATATGCCAAACACTGTGCTAGACAAAACTAGTCACATTAGTCACAAATGATAGTCAATATTGATCCATGAAGCTAAATATGTGCGACCCTAAGAAGCATCTACTTAGTATTCAGTAATTAGTATCTATCTATTGATAGACTACTGACTGACTATTCAACAGTCAAATATCTGCCACTTGGGTTTGCATGTGTCTTTGGGAAGATCAGAAAGCACCAAGAGAAAAAAGAAAAACCCAACAGTAACTGTAAACATGGCATCAAAGAATGGAACAATATTTATCTCCAGAACCTAGAAAATAGAACCATGTACCCTTTCATACGAATGAGGAATTAGTGCCTGATTCCTTACTCTGTCTCCTTAGGTTGGAGAATAAGCATGAGAGGCAAAGGAAGGAAAGATGGTGAGATCTGCATCCATTTCTCCAAATATACATAACATGCTAGGCATTATGCTTTACATAAAGGATAAGTTATAAGTACTGGGTCAAGAGTAAAGGGGTAGTAAGAACACATAGATGGCAAGACCACAGGAGTAATGTTAAGTGAAACAGAATTAAAGATACAGAATTCAGAGAACCTAGAGAGAGGACAAAAAGCTAAGCTTAGGATATCAAGATGGGGCTCAGGGCTGAAATAAGGCTACGGCATTGGAGATTATCTGCTCCTAGGGCACACTTACTTGGGGATAGGTGAGAAAATGCTGAGGCCAGCCCGGAACTTCTTGATAGTACCGCTTGCCTTGAACCAACTGTGCCTCTTTTCCTGCTGGGTCTTCAAGAAATCGTTGCTGAGATGTTTCCATTGTTGGGATGTGAACATGCCCAGGATCCTAAGGGATCAGAGAGAACAGGCTTAGGAAAGCTTAAGCACAAAGAATTGGGTAACCAAGAGAGGGAACGAATCTAAACTTCAGACCCAGGAACTGTGAAAGTAGTTGTGGTAGGGGAACATGTGTTTCAAGGTTCCTTTCATATGATCTTAACACATGGAAATGTATATGCTGTCCTAAAGGAAAGGGGGTATATAGTCACTCCTATTATCTTTTTTTTTTTGGGGGGGGGGCATCACTGCCTTTAGGTGGTGGGAGTAGGAGGCCCAGACTTTGCTCCGTGGAGCTGGAATCAAACCTCCATCCCAGTGGGCCGCAGTCCCACGCACAACCACTACGCCACCGGGGCTCAGCCCTATTACCTTAAAAAGAGACATCAAAGCGAGTCTTCAAAGGCTAGGAACATTGGAATTTTTTGGGGGGCATCACTGCTGTCCGGTGGTGGGAGTAGGAGGCCCAGCCCCACTGCTGGAATTGAACCTCCGTCCCAGTGGGTCGCAGTCCTGCGCACAACCACTACGCCACCGGGGCTCAGCCCCGGAACATTGGAATTTATAATAAAAAAAATGACTATACAGCGAGTAGCAGAAATGGGGGGATGGAGGGGATTACTACTCTCTGCCTTGTGAATAGTGAAGAAGAGGATTAGGGATAGGAAGTGTCTTCATGAGGAGAACAACCACATCACCAAAATAATGGTTTCCAACTTTAGATGGACCCTCAATCTGGTCATATACCAGTTAGTTCTCTAGTGTTATTCTAAGCAATTATATTAAACTTTCATCATCTTAAATTCTAAGCTTAATCTACATTTTACCTCTCGCTGAGGTTATAATAGAGAGAACCAAGGTCAATATAGGTGAGTTCCCTTAACTTCTCAACCCTACTACAAAAGGATCTCCAATTTCATCCTTATCTCCATCCCTCCAATCCCTGGAGACAGGTAACTCTAGGAGTTAAGATATATTCCCCTCTCTGGCTCTAAATTCCAGCCCCTTCTTGACCTTCTTGAAGGAGCCCTGGAGGAGCAGTGGTTACACATTGTGCTGTGAATTTCAAAGTTAGCGGTTTGAAACCAGCTGCTGCTCTTCAGGAGAGAGACGTGCCTTCCTGCTCCCATCAGGAGTCAAGGCTGCGGAAACACAGAGGCAACGCCGTCCTGTTCCGTGGGGTCACTGTGAGGGGGAGCTGGAATCAACTTGATGGCAGTGGGTTAGGTTTCTGGTGTTTTCGTGACCCTCTGGGCCCTTGATCCATCAACTATTACCTGCTGTCTTCTATTCATTTTCTGCAGTCTATAAAAATTTTAGTTTCTGCACCTCAGTCTAGCTACTGTTCTCTCCCCTTTCCAGACTCATCCAAATTTTTCAGTCTACATTGTTCTTCCTTTTCCTCAGTCTGCTGGTTTCTGCCTTCCCCAGTCCACTAAAACGCTCACTTCACTGAAATTCTCTACTTCTCTGTTGATGTGGATGCCTGGTATCCTCGTAGCAACTCTCCTCCCTGCCCTTTTCCCTGCCTTCTCATTCTTTTCTCACGTCTCTGTGTTCTTTACAGTGCTTTCTCTTCTGTCTACCTTGTTGGTGTCTTCAATAGTTTATCTGAATGTTAAAAGGTAAGTCTTGCCCAAGACATTATTTTCCTTTAACATGCTCTCACTTAGCAATCTCTCAAATTCGAGGTAGTTTGTAATTAACACCCATGTAACACTCATTTATTGATGTATGTTTATTTTAACTTCTGTAAGTACCAAATCCACATATCTGCCTAAGGAGGATCTTCTACCTGTATATCCCAACACTAACTTTATACAACATATCTAAAACAGAACTAAGCTAACTTTAAACAACGTATGTAAAACGGAACAAATTTTCTTTCCCTACACCATTATCCCGTTCTTCTTACCTATTTAAATTTTTTTTTTGGCATCACCGCCCTCTGGTGGTGGGAGCAGGAGGCCCAGCCCCACTGCTGGAATTGAACCTCCATCCCACTGGGCCGCAGTCCCGCACACAACCACTACACCACCGGGGCTCAGCCCTTATTTAAATTGAACCTATCATAATTACCTAGACATCTAGGCTTCAAATCTAGGATCAATTTTCCATTACACTTTAGTTTGTTTTTTTTGGGGCATCACTGCTCTCCGGTGGTGGGAGTAGGAGGCCCAGCCCCACTGCTGGAATTGAACCTCTGTCCCAGTGGGCCGCAGTCCTGCGCACAACCACTATGCCACCGGGGCTCAGCGCTACACTTTTTTTTTTTTGGGGGGGTGGGGGGCATCACCGCCCTCTGGTGGTGGGAGTAGGAGGCCCAGCCCCACTGCTGGGATTGAACCTCCGTCCTAGTGGGCCGCAGTCCCGCACACAACCACTACGCCACCCCACCGGGGCTCAGCCCTACAGCCTCATTTTTCTCCCACACAAGGGAACTGCAGACCTATGTGCTAGGAAGCAACCCAGTGCTTAACCCATCACACCATCAGTCTTTCTCCTCGCCTTGGGCATTCAAGCAATATTTAACTACCGAAGCACCTTACAGACATGCTACCTTTCATGGCTATATCTCTGCATCTGTTACTCATGCTTACAAGTCAACATCTCTTTCATCTTTTCATTGACAGCCCTTGTCCACTGGCCACCAGACGGAGTCATTTCTACCTCTGTGTTCTTCTCAACCCTACACATTCATTTACATGAATGGGCTTCAAAAATTCCATGGGAAAATGCCATTCCCTTTTTTGTTTTGTTTTGTTTTTTGGGCATCACTGCTCTCTGGTGGTGGGAGTAGGAGGTCCAGCCCCACTGCTGGAATTGAACCTCCATCCCAGTGGGCCGCAGTCCCGCGTACAACCACTACGCCACCGGGGCTCAGCCCCGCCATTCCCTTTTGATTTAATGTTTTCATCCACTTTTTGTTCCCATTCATATTAAAACATGCACACACTGGACTCTAATAAAATTGGTTGAGGGCAGAATCTGTGCTTCATTTTCCTTTGTATACCAGATACTTACTAAAGGCCTCAATACCTCCAATAAGCTAAAATAATTTGAGGTCCTAGAGTCTCCCTCCCTGAGAGGAAATTATAATAGGAAATGTGAACAGGCTAACAGTCCAGGTGACCTTTCTCTTTAAATGCCAGGTAGTGCTGTGCCTCTCACCTCTAGCCAAGACCATAGCCCCTCAGTAGTGGGTCTGTAGGACAGAATAGAACTGGCCCTTTGGGTTTGTGAGACTAAACCTCTGCAGAGCAGCCAGCCTCACCTCTCTCTTGAGGAGTGCTGTTGGATTTGAACTGCCACACTTGGGGTGAACTGCTTAAAGCACCTCCAGGGCTCCTTCCCTCTTCTCTCTCAGAAGGTTCAATGCCCAGAACAATAGACTTCCATCATAAACTTGGCCCCTCAAATTTATTTTACCCTTCCTTGGGCATATCACAGAAAAATACTCTTGCATAAAATCAACATCCACCCATAGGCCCACCTGTTGAGGGGGTTTCAGAAAGTCAATAGAAATTTTTGTTTTTTATCATTTCACATGCACTTTTCGAAGCTACCTCATATTCGCCCCTCTGATGCCCACAACAGGAAAGATCAAAGTTCTTACTTTTTCAACTGAAGACCTAGCCCAAACCCTTCCTTATTTGATGGCTGGAAAACCTCAATTGACGGTTCTGCAAAGAGAAGAGAAAGAGCCCCTAGAAAGCCCCTGGGAAACTGCAAGCACAGTTCCATGGGATAGCTTCCTTACATTCTAAAAACAGTAGCAGCAGGTATGCCAAACAATAAAGATAAAGGAAGAAACTATCGAGATGGAGGGGAGACTTTGGGAGTTGCCGAGCCAATATCCAAAGTCCTCAGTCAGAGCTTGAGAGACAGGAAGGATAAATGACACCAGGAAATAGGAGAAAACCATTTCATTAACCAGGACGGCCTTCAGGAGATGGCTAACAGATGAAAAGGGATAAAGACATGAGGGCCAAAAGACTGAAAAGCTCCTCTCAATAGCCTGACTCCCAGTTTTTCTCTACATCAGTTTGCTACGGCCTTTGGACGAGGCCACATTCAGAGCACCCAAAAGACTCAGATCACCATCCTTACCTGGTCCATCAAGATACTGGGAGAGGGAAAATCGCAGCCTTAACACAATGGGTTCTGTGCGGAGGACCTTCCAGGCTGTAGAAACTTCCTCCTGAGTAGGGAAAGTGTTACCAGCTTAGCCAGAGAGGGGAATAGTTTGCTGTTTTCCCTGTGTGACACATACATGCACATGACAGCACACACCACTGTCTGCTGATGCTCTAGGAAAGACAGGGATGAAGAACATGTGCTCCAAATCCAGCACTCAAGAACCAGACAAACTCCACCAAGTCCAGCTAGCTAGGTTGTATGTTGTACTAGCAGCACTTACATCGAGGAAGCTGATGTTGATGTGGAGGTCAATGTCCATGTCATCGATAGTTCCATATTCTCTATAGAGACACAAGTGAGAATCATTAAGGGAAAAAGAAGGGAACACAGACAGGTAGAGTTAGAACTGAGCCAAGGGAGAAGGATGGGAAGTGGGAAAGGGACCCTTAAATCAATTTAGCCACTCACATGATGAGGGTCTATACGACAGTTACAGTCTATTGTGCCAACCTGGCCGATAAACACATGTGGGGTTAATTGAAGGGTAGAGATAAATGGCTGGGTGACTCTTGCCTTTCTAGTTCTCAGGTCTCTTGCTTCTGATGGTCGGACCAGAGTGCAACTGTCTTAGTAAATTCCCTGCTTCAGCTTGCAAGGCTCACCTTCTGCAAGACACCCCTGAGAAGCCACATGGATCTACCCTGACGCAGCCCTGGGTGCTGGAGCAGCTGTGTGGAGACCCTGCCAGCACTGAGATGCTGACATGTTCACTGATTCAGCTTTCCTCTTGCAATCGGCGTTATGTGAGATGGAGGAGGGCTTTGTGGATTGGTGTCGGGCATATGAGCTACTGTGGGACTTGTGGGCTTGGTCAGCATTGGGTTGGGATGTTTTCTTGATATGTACTCACCTTTTCTATAAAACTCTCCCTTACAGAAATGAGTTTCTGTGGATTTGTCTCTTTAATGTACCTAAAAATGTTTTTCTAACATGGCCTACACCAAATGCCCTTCTTGTCCAAAAGCCTACAGGGGTCTACAGTTAAAGAGCCTTTCTTCTTAAAAAGACTAATCAATTAATTTTTAAAATCATTTTATTGGGGGCTTATACAGCTCTTATCATACAGGTGTGTCAAGCACATCTGTTGCCATCATCATTTTCAGAACATTTTCTTAAGCCCTTGTTATCAGCTCCTCATTTTTCCTCTCCCTTCATCACAAACCTAAAGGGTTTTTCTTAAAAAAAAAAAAAAAAAGAAAGAAAAAAAATGGTGCCCATATTTTACCCCCTGGATCCTTTCAGCCAAGCTTAAGTATTCAGAGCAACTCTCAAATATCCTGAGGCTTTTATCTATGCCCACAAATCCCATAAAAAGAAAAACTAGACTTTTTTTTTGGGGGGGGGGGAGGGGCGGGGCATCACTGCTCTCCAGTGGTGGGAGTAGGAGGCCCAGCCCCACTGCTGGAATTGAACCTCCGTCCCAGTGGGCCACAGTCCTGCACACAACCACTACGCCACCGGGGCTCAGCCCCCAAACTAGACTTTTTAACAACTCAGAAAGAAGGCTGGCTCCCCTGTCATCCCTGCAGTAGAGTCTCACCTGATGGATACAGAGTTCTCACTGTAGATTTCCTTCACGGCCTCAATGTCAGCATCAAGCTGTGGGTGTCGATACAGGTCAGCTGCACAGCTCCCCTGGGTTAGTGGGAAACATGGTGGTGGGCGAAGAGTGGTGGAAACAGATGAACAGGGTAGAAAAGGAAAGGATGAAAGATAAATGTGAGACCCCCGGCATAGGGGAAATCACATAGCAGCAATACAGGAGCCCCTCTAACTAGGTGGGGCTTTCTTGGCAGACAAGTGCCCCTTTTATTACCACTCAGGTGTTTTAGCAGACCAACTGCAGGCATTGTTTGGGGAGTTTACTACTTTAGGTATCCAGCTTTTATTCCTGACTTATGATCTTCAATGAGAACTCAGACCAGATGAAAAGCACAATGATTAATACGGGTTGGTTCTATCTAGAGAACCCCTGACATTCCTGCTTAGGATTGACCTGGGCAGTGTCAGCATTAAGCAATCAGTAGTAGGATGATCTTTTTTTTTTTTGGGGGTGGGGTGGGGTGGGGGGCATCACTGCTCTCCGGTGGTGGGAGTAGGAGGCCCAGCCCCACTGCTGGAATTGAACCTCCGTCCCAGTGGGCCGCAGTCCCGCGCACAACCACTACACCACCGGGGTTCAGCCCGGTAGGAAGATCTTTTTAAAGAATTTAAACCTGGGTGGCATAAGTGGTTGAATGCGGGACTGCAGCCTGCGGGCTTGGCAGTTCAAATCCAGTGGCTGCTCTCAGGAGCGGCACTGGGTAGCGCCCACGACCCCCAGAGGCAGTGGTGCCCCCCTCCCCCCCAAAAAAGAATTTAAACCTAATGAATGAATAGCCCAATGGGCTATTGAGAGAGGCGCCCTCAGTGGTGCACAGTGGTTAAGGGCTCACTGCTCACTGGAAAATCAGGCGTCTGAATTCACCTGCCACTCTGCTTCCATCAAAATTACAGCCGTGGGACTCCTCTGGGGGCAGTTGTACAGCGTCAATAGGAGTTGGAGTCACGTCCACAGTGGTGGACTTGGGTTGGTTAGTGAGAGAAGAGGGCCTTGGTGGCATTGAGGTGTGTGTTGGGCTGCTAACCACAAGTCAGCAGTTAGAACCCGCAGCCACTTCCCAAGAGGAAAAGGAGGCTGTCTACTCCTGTGAGAGCTTGGCCTCTTCAAAAACCAGAGGGCAGTTGACTCTGCTCTACTGAGTCGCTGAGCTGGAGTTGACTCCAGGGCAATAGGTTTGCTTTTTGTAGTCATAGTCATTATTTCTTTTTGGCATCACTGCCCTCTGGTAGTGGGAGGAGGCGGCCCAGCCTTTGCTCCTGTGGAGCCGCTGCTGGAATTGAACCTCCATCCCAGTGGGCCGCAGTCCCGCGCACAACCACTACGCCACCGGGGCTCAGCCCTATAGTCATTATTTAGTGAAAGAAGATACTCCAAAAATAATAATTTGTAACGTATAGTTTATAGGGAGCTCCCATGGACAGACCATATTGTACTCAGGGATAGGTATGAATCCCAAGCAGGAGCCAGGATGTGGATTAGGTCTGATAAGATCACGATCAGGCTATACCAATATTACATTTTCAACTCATCTCTGCTTTGGAACAATCTCTTTCCCTCCAAAGATACCCAGAGTGAAGCATAAATCTAGATCATCCAACGTGGGTCTTATAGCTGCAGCCTCACCTGAACTCCATAGAGAAATTCCTCTGATTCATTATCTCCTTCTGAATCATCATCATTCCAGAACTGGCCTTTGATGTCCTAGTGATCAAACATAATGCAACCCATTGTTAGGTCCTTATTAGCCCTAGGCATGGGGTAGGATGGGAGAATGGGAAACAGGCTCCCCCAGGAGTGGGAGAAGGTCTCTCAGCACAGAGTCATTGAAGGCCTACTTCTTTCTGTCCTTTGCCTCACCCTTTAAGAAGATCTCTGGTTCCTTCACACTTTCCATAGCCTAACTCTGCTTTGGTGAAATCTAGAGGAAAGTAGTAGAGAATGGCAACTTCTTAAGTTTCAGTATGACCAAGGCTTTGGTAGCCAGCAAAAGGAGGCTACAAGAGTTCCATTTCAAAATCAAGGTTGACTGCCAACCACATCTGGGTTCCAGTACAAGCTGGCATCTCACAGGGTCATTCATTAACCATGGCAGTCCCAAGTGCACCTAAGCTCTTTCTATCCAAGTAATTAATGATCCTTTCTCTTCTTCCTATGAAAAGCCATCCCTGTATCCCCCAGAAATACTGCTTCCACACCCCTTCTCCTTCCTTAAACTGCAAATTACTCCAGAAGGTTGAAGGGAAATTATCAGGCCAAAGATAAAACCAGTGCTTGGACCCATATGCCCCCTGGATAATAAGCTAAAAAGAAACCTTCATCCCAGGTAGGCGTCAGTTCTCACCATTGGGTCAGTGGGTCACTCACACTCCCAGGTCAGTGCTAGGCAGCACCCCTCCATACCACCAGCTGGACCCAAGCCAACGAGATGGGCATTTAGGAGGCCACAAAGGGAGGCAAAGGAGCGGGCGATGTCGGGGCTGACTGGTGATCTGCTGGAGATGGCAGGATCTGCTGCTGTGTGGGTAACAAGTCACTGTCCTGAGGAAAGCAGACAACAGCTGGATTCATCACCACTTAATATCACAATGGTATACACACAGGTTTGCAGGTATATTTTCATTATACAGGTCTCTAGCTACTTGCAGAGATATACTTGCATGCATGTACACACACTTACACACAGGGCTCTTTAACGACAATAAGCTATGAAAGTATAGCTGATGCGGAGAGTTGAGGTTGGAACATGTCTGCAGCCTGATGACTACAGATCCAAGATCATGTTCTAGTTCATAATTAACTCCTTGACCCACAAGAGGTGGCAGAACCAGATGCTTATGCTATCTTTCTGGTCAGTTCATTTTGGAACATTCTTCACAGTACCGCACCCCAATAGGATTAAGAACCAGAACGTGAGCTTCTTTCAAGACTCTTTTCTCCAGATTGAATCATGTGTTTTTTAAGAAACCCCCCAAGCCTTATAGACAATTGGAGCTAGCCTTAAAAATCTCCTGCAGGACCTTGGTAGTCATCATCTAAGTTTTCATGGCCAAAATAATACCCTGGACTCATTGTGCAACCTACTGCTAAAATCAGAATGCAATAATGATGCTAACGCGCGTGCAGAAAACACTAGCTCCTCAGTCCTTCCACAGACAGTTTCCCCTCTTCTCGTCTAACCCTGTGGCCTCCTGACCTTACTGAGCTCTGTAATTCCTACAGAAACCTCTGCCTTTAGTAGGAGAAAAATTAATCAATAACTCAGACTCATGGGCTCCAACCTTGGACACTGATGCTCCTGTTCTCTTAATTGGTTTGACTGAGCTCTAGGTTTCTGAATTTGTGGTTCTCACAGTAGGTTCTGTGAATTCTGTAGGTTCAAAGTAGAAACCACAGCATCAGCATCACCTGGGAATAAACTGTCAGAAATGCAGATGCTCAGCCCCCCTGCCACCCCTATGTCTACTGAATAGGGAATTCCAAGGCTTTACAGAGCCCTCCACATTAGTTGGAGTCATGATACAGCCTGAGAACCACTGTTCTTGATCCTTAATTCTTCAGAGGGTCTGTGGTTCCTCAGGTACCAACATGGGGCCTCAGGGACAGAAGGAGAGTTACCTTGTGCCTGGTATCCTCCAGCTGATACCACTACCTCCTGTCTCACAAAGGGAAACTGAGTCTGAAGTTTGGGGGATGAAATGACAATGATGCCTGGGATTTGCTTTGAAATGCAATTCTAGAGGTTTATCCGAGGCACAATTATTGCTCAGTTAAATGCGATTCTAGGGCATGCATGGTCATGTGCATGCACGCACACCCAAAATGGAAATCAATGAAAAATGGAGAACGCTCATGACCAATGAAACTGTGTAAGGGTTATCTAAAAAGTTTCTGTGCTCTCAAATTTTGTAATAATTGGAAATTCTCCCAATATAAAGTTAAAAGTGGGGGGCACTTTTACAGCGTCTCTCCCCTAGAAAGTTAAATCTAAATGTGAGCAGATCTGTTACCCCTGAGCCTCCACAGTTTGCGTGCTCCATTGTGACTGGGACTGAATTTGAACTCTCTCTGTCCTCAACAATTCAAAGAGTGCCTGGCACACAGTGAGCCCTCAGCACACACGTACTGAATGAAGGAAGGACCAAATAGCCCTCTGTTGGACACTACTATGGAAAAGAGGCTACTTCAAGCCAAATGAGAGGTAGCTACAAAAACCCAACTGCTCCTATACATTAACCAAACCAGACAACACATGACCTTAAAACAACAACAACAACACAATTCCATTCACCTTTAAGGATGGTGGACAACCAAAGCATGTAGATCTGAGGACTTGGTTTGTGGAACTTGACACACATACACACCAAAAGAAAACAAAACTCCAAACAGTCAGGTGCAGATCTAGATGATCTTTGAAGAGCGAGGAGGGAGGCACTGATGTTCCGCCTGGGCCGTCTTGGGCTGGGTGGTAAGATGATGGCAGCGGAGGACGGAAGTAACAACTGCCTTAAGGTCCTGTCACTGGAGCAGTCAAGGCAAACTCAGCCTTTTTCCCAGGGCTGTTGTCGCTTGGTTTCTGCTGCTGTCACAAGAAGAAAAAGGTCGTTCATTTGGGGAGTTGTCCTTATCTAGCGAAGACAGTTTGGAAACCACCCGCTTTATTTTTTTACAGTGAGGCTGCTTCATGAAGGGACACAGCCCTGCTCCCCCTCAAAGCCCTCTCCTCTGGAGAAAGGGAGGATGGGTTCAGAAGGTGAAGGATGGGAGAACGTGGTCTGTGGGCTACCTAAGTCCCAGAATCATACAGAAAATGGCATGAAAGATGGTCTTGCGTGAAGCTTATACACTACAGAAACCCAGGCCCCGAAAGGTCACGAGATTTGCTTAAGCAAGGCTATCAGTGGACCTGAGACAAGCACGTTTGACAAGACTTAAGTCGCATCAAATATCCATGTGATGGAGTTATAAGTAGTCATTATGGCACTATGAATGAATGGAGCAAAACTTATTTGACTGCTCTACAGGCGGTGAAAGAGCGAAGCTTTGTGGAGAAATTGGGGGCCAAACATGAGTCACAGACCGCCTGAAGGGACCCCTGGGCGCGGGTGTGGTTGACCCCGGGAGCCCCCCTCCCCCCCCTTTTCAATGTGGATGGTGGAAGCTGAATTTGCAGGCAAGAAAGAGGCCAAATGTAAGGACGCCTCAGTCTGAATCTCAGAGGTCGCTCTCTGGCTGGCCCATGGGGTGCTCCCGGGAGACGACTTCACGTGAAGTCGGCGAGGGAGACTCCTCGGAGCTCACCGTTCCAACTCTCCGCGTTGGGGTGCCGGAGCGGAGGTTACTCCGCTGCAACGGGGGGTGCTCCCTCCGAAAGCCTAGGCCACTGAACAAAGAGTGCGGAGGGGGGGGTCGGTCCCCGCAAGCTACTGCTCGCTCGGGTGCCCCGTGGGGAGAGGGGCCCCGGCTGCCTCCCAAAACACGACTGTCACCCGCGCTTCCGGGCCTCAGGCCTCCCGGGGGGCAGCACTCCGGCTCACGCAGGTTCCCTCCGGAGACCCCCCCCCCCCAGACACCCAACGCCTGCCTCCCCAGGAAGAAGCCTGCGCCCGCCCGCCCGCCCGCCGCCGGCCGCCCTGAGGGCGCAGCTGCCAAGCCTCACGGGGCCCTCCGTGCCACTGTCACCCACCCCGAGCCCCTCACTTCAGCCTCCCTGAGCGACGTGGGGCGGGCCCAGCACCCTGCCCGCCGCCCGAGCGCGCCGCCCCGCCCCGTCCCGTCCCCGCGGCAGCCGCCCCGCAGGCCGGCCTCGCGAGTACTCACGGCGACCCCGGGCCGCGCGCGGCCGCCGCTGACGGGACGAGCGGCCCGGGACGCCCCGCGGGGGCGGAGCGGCAGGCCAGGGGCGGGGGCCGGGCCGGGCGGGCGGGCGGGCGGGCGAGGTCGCGCTCCCCACGCCTCGTCGTTCCGTCACGGCCGCGCGGAGCGGCTCTGCGCACGCGCGCGCGGGGCCCCACCCCCCCGCCGCGGTCACGTGACCGGCTCCCGCCCAACGGCCGCGCCGCCTGCTCCCGGCCGCGCCCCCGCTCCGCCTCCGCCGCCCGGCTGGGGGCGCTTGCGCGGTGGCCCCGGGTTGGGAGGGGCTGTGGCGCGGCGCGCTGGGGGGTGACGCGTGGAAAGAAGAGGGGCTTTGCCTTGGCGGGGGAGATCGCGGCGGGCCTTCCGAGGGAAGGCTGTTTGCGTTGGGCGCCCCGTGTGGTTGGGAGGAATGAACGGGGAAGGCGCTCCTGGGTGGAGGCGGGCACCCATGCGCAGACACTGTGCAATAGCTGGTGTTGGGAGGAGGCCAGCAGCTGCACCTCAACGCACCCGAGGTGGTCGCCATGGGTCAGATTCGAGGGCAACAGCAACCACCTACCGTGGACGTGGGCCGTAGCCAGCAAGTGCCTGGGACTCGCAAACACTCCATAAATCTCGTGGTTTTCCCATCGTGGTTAGTCACCAGGAGTGGCGGTCGTGGAGTGCCCACCTGCTCTCCTTTTCCATCAAGCCTCATGGCTCATCACAGACCTCCTCGCATTCCTCATTCCCCCTTTAGCTGAGCAGCCCCACTGGGCAGGCGTGGCCCCTGAGAGCCGTCAGTACAGGTCATGTCGGCACCTCCCTCAGTCAGCCTCTTGCCAATGAAGTTTGTTCGATTTTACATTTGCACACCCTCAGCCTCTTTCCCACTCCCTTTCCTTATGACACCCCTGCCCCATCCCACCTGGTCACACCACCTCCGCCCTGTATTAGTAGTTTGTTAACACCCACTGCTTATAGCAGGAGGCCTGGTGGCATAGTGGTTATTTACACAGGGGCTGCTACTGGTAAAGTCAACATTCCAAACCGTCAGCTGCTCGATGAAAGTAAGACAAGGCTTTCTTCTCTGGTAATGGTACAGGCTCAGAAGCTACCCCAGAGGCTCACTATGAGTTAAAATCGACTTGAGGGCAGTGAGTTTGGGTTTTGGATCTCCTCTAGAGTAGCCCTGGGGTGAAGGTGGTTGGGCTGCAATCTGCAAGGTCACTTTCAAACCGCTCCTTGGGAGGCAGAAGGGCTTTCTATGCCCAGGAAGAGTTACACTCTCAGAACTCAAGGGAAATTCTACCCTGTCCTTCAGAGTTGCGGGGGGGGTTGACGGCAGTGGATATTTCATTTGGGTGTTTTTCTAGTAACTGGAAATGTGAGTGGTCCAAATTAACAACCCATAGCCTTCAGTCACAGTGCAGGCATTGAGAATAGTTGGGTAGGTGTTCACCCAGCTACCCCAAACACCAGCTACAGCCCCCTTACACCTGAGAACCATGAATGCCTGGTGGTGTATTTGAGCACTTACACTTTTTTTTGGCATCACCGTCCTCTGGTGAGAGTAGGAGGCCCAGCCTTGCTCCTGGAGAGCTGCTGCTGGATTTGAACCACCAACCCAGTGGGCCACAGTCCCTCGCACAACCACTAAACCACTGGGGCTCAGCCCGAGCATTTACACTTTAAGGAAGCATAGGGAACTGCCTCTGCTTGTGAAATGTCAAACTCTAGTATTTTATAGCCTTCCAGGATTTCCCCTCCCTGCCTCCTTCAATCTTACCCCACCAGGTCTTTTCTTCACCCTGAATCTCCTCTATTTCATTGTCTCCCTGCATCCAACCACTAAACCACTGGGGCTCAGCCCAATTATCTATATTTTTTAATTATTTATTTATTTTTTTTGGGCATCACTGCCTCTGGTAGTTGTGGGCGCTACCCAGTGCTGCTCCTGAGAGCCGCCGCTGGATTTGAACCACCAAGTCCTTGGGCCGCAGTCCCTCACTCAGCCACTTACACCACCGGGGCTCAGCCCCAATTATCTATATTTTTAAATGCCTACCGTTACCCTTTACTATGACCGTTCTGGATTAGATCAGTTCGATCTGTCTTTGACTGTCTCATTTTAAACTCAACCACTGCCAGTGGCTACCCTGCTGGTATGGCTACCCTGCTGAGAACTGCCCCTGTGAGTTTCTGGGAGATTAATTCTCTGCAGGAGTGGAAAGTCTCAATAAAATAAAAAATTCAGCTGAGCCCCGGTGGTGTAGTGGTTGTGCACGGGACTGTGGCCCACTGGGATGGAGGTTCAATTCCCGCTCACAGGAGCAAAGGCTGGGCCTCCCACTCCCACCACCAGGGCAGTGATGCCTAAAATAAAATAAAATAAAAAAGAGTGGAAAGACTCGAGGGGGAAAGGTGGTGATGTCGACCATCCCAGGGAAAAGGGAATAACAATTGATACAAATGCAGGGACAAAGTGGATGAGGGAAGGCCAGTAGGGATTAAGACTAATATAACAGAGAGAAAATACTGAAACCCAAATGGAAACTGAGCATGATAGTGGGACAAGAGGGAAGCAAATGGAAATAGAGGAAGGAACTGGGGGATAATGAGCATTTATAGAGGTTCAAATACAGGTATGTACATAGGGGCATATATTTATAAGTGAGGATGGGGAAAGAGATTAACGTGTATACTTATAGGGTTAGTAGTAGGACAACAGATGGGCATCAGACCTCCACTCAAGTATCTCCTCAGTTCAAGAACACTTTGTTCTATTAAATTGGCATTCCAAGATGCTCACCTTTCCGACATGATCACTGAAGACAAATGTGTGCATAAGCAAAGGTGGCGAAGAAAGCTGATGGTGCCCGGCTATCAAAAGATGGAGCGTCTGGGGACTTAAAGGCTTGAAAGTAAATAAGCAGCCATCTAGCTCAGAAGCAACAAAGCTCACATGGAAGAAGCACACTAGCTTGTGGAATCATGAGGTGTCAAAGGGATTAGCTATCAGGCTTCAAGAACGAAAAAGCATAACATTGCATGCTCACTTTCCTGATATGATCGCTGAGGACAAATGTGTGCATAAGCTAATGTGGTGAAGAAAGCTGATGGTGCCCGGCTACCAAAAGATATAGCGTCTGGGGTCTTAAAGGCTTGAGTAACAAGCGGCCATTCAGCTTAGAAGCAATAAAGCCCACACGGAAGAAGCACACCAGCCTGTCTATTCATGAGGTGGTGAAAGGATCTGGTGTCAGACATCAATGAACTAAACATATTATTATTAATGAAGGGGAGTACAGATTGGGGTCCCAAAGCCCATCAATAGGTGAGGTGACATCCTTTTGCAGAGAGATTACAAGGAGGAGATGAGCCAGTTAAGATACAGGGTAGGAGCTATGAAATATGCAACCTTTCTCTAGTTCCCATGCTGCCTCCCACCCACTATCATGACCCCAATTCTACCACATAAATCCAGTTAGACCAGGAGATGTACAGTGAAGTTGGAAACAGGATAGATGATCCATCAAGACTAGTAATAGGAGTGGTAATATCAGAAGGGTGGAGGGATGGAGGAACAGACAGAGAGAACCAACTTCAGGGATCTACACATAGCCTCCTCTCTGGGACACAGACAACAGGGAAGCGAGTGTTGGGACACACTGTACAGTGTACAGTATGAAAAAAATAACAATTTGTAAATTACTAAGGATTCAAGGGGAAGTGGGGGAGGAAGAGTAATATAGGGAGCTGATACTGGGGGCCTGGAGGGAGGGAGAATGTTTTGAGAGTGATGATGGCAATGGGTGTGTAAAAGTGGCCTGCATACAATTGATGTTGTTATGGATTGTGATGGGAGTTGTATGGGCCCCCCCAATAAAATGATTCAATAAAAAAAGGGGGGGAGGGGAAAGGGGAGTTTTTTTTTCAAAAAGGAGCTTGTACCAAGGGCTCAAGTGGAAAATGTTTGGAAATGTATGTGGCAGCATGTGTGCAAATGTGCTTGATACAAATGATGTACTGAATGTTGTAGTAGCTGTAAGAGCCCCCAATAAGATTATTTTTAAAAATATACCAAAAAAAAAAGAGTGGAAAGTCTCATTTCTCCCCTGCACATGGAGCTGCTATTGGGTCCAAACTGCTGAATTTGCACTTAGTAGTCCAACCTGAAACCCACTATACTGTCAGAGTTTTTCCATCCTAAAACCAGGATGAAGTACAAGTGTGTAGATGAGTCCATTTTAGATGAGTCCATCCTTTGAGGCCTCTGCATGGGAAATGTATTTGCCACACTCAAGCTCCAGATTGGCAGACCCAGACCCTACTTGCATTGCATGACCCATAGGGTGCCTAGTGCCCTGGCTACATTTTATTGAATGGTGAGTAGATTTTCGATCCGTGCTGTGCCAAACAGATGTTCTCTTCTGGGAATTTGGGGTTAAGATTGGGAGATGGTAGTTGTGACTGGCCTGCTTTCTTGAGAGATGGAGACCTACAATGCAGCCACTTCCCCTACCTACTGGGAAGACA
>PVJH01033301.1:0-21718 GCA_004026705.1 Nesogale talazaci
AGTGCGGCTTCCTCGATGACCTTCTCAGCAGACAGAGTGCGTAAAGGTGATGAAGAGGAGGATGCCTCCCTGAGGCGCGGCTTCCCTGATTTTAAACCGCACAGCCTCTCCCAGCCTGTCCCGTTCGAGCGCCTTCTCCAGGTCGGCGTGCAGGTCCCACCTGAGCTCAAGGAGATGTTCTGGGAGTCCGCTCTTCACGGTGTTATCCATAATTCTCGTGATCCACACTGGCAAATACCTTTGCATGGTCAATGCAGTTTAAGCAGACATCTTTCGGATACGCTTAACTTCTCCCCAAGATCCATCTCGTGTTAGCGGCAATACCCCTCATCCCGTATCCTCTTCTGAATCTGGCTTGCGCTTCTGGAAGCCCCCTGATAGTGTGCAGCTGCAGTTTCTTCAAAAATTACCCTCAGCATTGGAGGCTAGGGAGACTCTGCATGTGTGGACAGGGTTGCCTGCCTACTCTGTGAGCTCTGCTACTTGTTCATCTTCGTGTTCTGCTTAACCACCTTACTTAGAAATGGACACGGGTGTGTGTCCCGCCAGCCAGTTGACCGGGTAGCCTTCTACCACAGTTCTGGATGTAGTGAGCGCCTCCGACCTCTCCTCAGTCTGTTGGAGAGCTCCATTGGTATTTCCATAAATTCTTGGAGCCATGTTTTGGGGGTTTGCTTTCGGTTTGTTTTCTTGCATGCGTTCTTGTCTGGTGCATTGGATGGGAGGTTTACATTTCAGACCATCGGCTCTGTATTCAACGGTTCAAGCCAGCTGGAGCCCTGTTTGTCACCAGGGACCTCCATGCAGCTTGGACGTCTTCCTTCAATACCGTTAAATCTTGATCATATCTTCTTCTGAGGTGGTTAGATGCCAACCGATCATTTTCGGGTTCCTTCCATCGTTTTGTGTCTCTGACAGCATTCCGTTTTTTGCCCATAAATCCTTCAATACGCATGTTTCCTAATCCTAAATGTAACTCCTGTCTGTTTTGTGCTTTGTAAGAGCTAGCTGTGTTTTAGCCAAGTGCCCCGCTCCCTGGATTTTACCTATATGTCCTGTATTGCTGGTTGAAGATGTTATCTGTCATCTCTGTAAAGCAGATGGAATCCAAGCAGCCGTCTCGCCTCATCGTGCACCATGCTCTCCCTGCTCTCTCTCTTCCTTTTGATATTTATGTGTGGTTCCTTCTGGCTTGCAACCAGCTCCTCTGTGGCACCTTCCTCCACAAAGACACTCTGCTTCCCAGCTTGGTCCTATCTCTGCCATGATATTTGCCACAGTATAGTGTCTTAGTGGAGTAACTTACTCTTCCTTTCTTGATGGTAATTCCGCAGCACAAGGGTGCAGTCCAGTATGACTCACCCTTCAGAGCCTACCACAGCGCGCAGCCCGAACTGACCAGGTGTGTGAGTAGTGCGTAGTCATCTTCATTCTGTCGCCAACACCTGGAAAACCTGTCCACACAGCCAATTCTCTTTAGCCTGGCTGAGTCCTGGTGGCATAGTAGTTGTGTGCAGGACTGCAGCCCAAAGGGATGACGGTTCAAATCTAGCAGCAGCTCTCCAACATCAAGGCTGGACTTCCTACTCCCACCAGGGCAGTGACGCCACACACACACACACACACACACACACACAAAATTCTCCTTAGCCTTCAAGGTCTGGGGAAGTTTATCTCCTCCAATAATCTTGGCTCATACAGTCGTGTGCTTTTTCTTTAAATTTGATTTTTGTTGCTGTTGAAAACAGATGTGAAAAAACATGCACTAACTCAACACTCCCCCCATATTTGATTTAGTGATAGTGAATAAACTCTTGGGCATTGTGCAATTGTTCTTAACCGTCTTTTCCGAGATTCTTGGAGCTGACTGCCCTGGAAGGTTCCTAGCTAATCTTGCAAGTTGCTGTTGTCACTTTGTCCCCGTGTAGCTAATTCTTCATACTTAGTCATGGGCACGTTTGGAAATGAACTCACCCCAATAGCTCAATTTTTCAGGCAAATGATAGACTTGTAAAAACAGCAGTAACATTCGTAAAGTATGCTTTCTTTAGGCTCGTCAATGGTTTGAGGTCGAATGGGTGACAAATACCCAAGAACAAAGTTCAGAAGAGTTACAATTCGAAGCCCAGGGAAGAAGTGAAGTCACTGTGCTACACGGTGGGGATTGCGGTCAGCGAGGTGCCAAACGGATATGAATTGTGGCAGGGAAACTGATTTGCTGTGTAACCACTCAGTTCAAAGGGGAGCTTTTTGTTTGCTTGCTTTTGTAAGCATAATGCTCACGACAGACTTTCTTTTTCTTTCTTTTTTTTTTTTAATAGTTATTGCCTACTTTTAAGAAGGCTTTCGGAAATATTTTGGGTTTAAAGTGTAAAGGTTCTCTGAAGACCGTAATTTGAGGATTCACCCACCACTCGGGGCCCCAGAACATCTAAAGTCCATGACCCTTTCAAAGAATGTTCTATCTTTCCTGCCTCTTGATCAGAACTCTCTTTTGGAGTCATTTATCAAGACATTCCCTGGTGGTAGCTAGGCACCATTCGCTTCTTCTGGTTTCTTGACCAAAGAGACCAGTAATTACACATTTCATATCCTCCTCTCTCTGACCCTCCTTATTCTATTGTGCTGCGGTACGAGAGATGAGTGGTTTTGCCTTGTGTGGCTATTTGCAAGCTTGTAAGACCCCAACAGACCAGAGAGTAGACCAGAAGCACTAAGTATGTTGTATTAGGCCAGCTAACTAGGATATTCCATAAAACAATGAGCCTAAGCTTCCAAAACAAGGAACTAAAACCCCCCAAAATGTTTGGTTGGTTAATTTGGGATTTTGTTTTAGTTTTCACCAATATTTAAATTTCTAAAGCATTTACTTTATTTCGCAAAGGCAGTATTTTATTGTATTTTGTCTTCTTTTATTGCTACTTACTTCATTTGTGAATTATTTCTTCAATAAGATTACACTGAGGACATTCTGCGTGTTTCTTATATCCCTAGAAATACCCTCAATACTTCATTTCTTTGTGAGCATTTAGTGAATGCCAATGGTTGGAATACACATAGAGTTGGGGGGGGGGGCGTGATCAGTTTATTCCTTCTATTAATCTGAATCCAGGTAAAGTTGTATCAGAAGAAACAATCTTCTTATGAGGCTTTCTAAAATTAATAAATTTGATGATCAAACAAATCTTCAAGTCAGAATCATTTTTCTTTTTCTTTCTTTTTAAAAATTAGTTATTTATTTCACCCACAAATGTGATAAGAGTATGGCTGGTCTTTTTAATTTTATACTCGCAAGCCACGGTGCTTAAGAATAATTCATAGGACTCAAGGAGAAAAGCGGATATTTGGAGAATGATAATGGCAGTAGACATGTGAAGGTGCTTGGCACAGTCTATGTATTTATGTATTGTGAAAAATGATGTACAAACCCCCAATAAAATGACTTTAATAAAGAAGAATAATTCTTATTACAAGTCACCTATTCTGACCTATATCTTGTACTGTTAGAAAAGTACATCCTATAAGATGAACCTTTGACTGGTCATTCCCTTCTGATAACAACCTCGATACTCATTTGTAACCTTGTGCAGAACGCAGTGTAAAGGTGTTCAATTTTAGATCACATCCAAAGGCATTTGATCGCTGAAGTGAGAGGTTCCCATTATATTGGAGCAGAGTTAAAGTGAGGTGTCATTTATTTGAATAGCATTATTCTTCATCTCTTTTTAGTCTTCTGCAGCGACTAATGAGGCCCTTTAACTTTATCACCGAGATCCGATTTTTGCTTTTGACAACTAGCTGATTCTTCTGAACTTTCCATGCATTCTTTAGGCGCCTCGTCAATTATAGGCTGCCTGAAACAGGACGCCTTACTCCAAGGCTGGAGAGCTAATTAGTGTTCTAACCGTGGAAAATGTGTCATCGTGGCCCTAATGAGCCGCAGGACGCCGTTCTGTTTGTGTTTGTGTATAAATACATGTGCAAAAGCTCTCTGGGCCCTGGCCATCACTTCATCTTGCTGCAGGCCCTGTCATGGCGCCTGGCCCTTGTCATCTTCAGTCGCAACCCCGCCCCTTTTTGTATTTAAAGCGTGTTGGTGGAGTGGTGTGGTTTGTGAAGATTCCCAGATCACCGATTTGACATCCCACAGGGGATGCCCTCTGGTTTCGGCTCAGCCACTGCAGTCCCCTCCCCCTGGGTGCACCCTCACGTGTCCCGCTTTCTCCCCGCGTCTCCTGGTCACGTCCCCCTTCTTTCCAACTGGGGTAACTGCTGCGCTTCTCCTCTTACATAGTGAGTGATCCTTTAAAGAGCCAGACTTGAACGGTGACGAGGAGTCATGCATTGCCTTGCGTGTCAACCTGGTCTTTTATGATGTGGGGCCCCACGTTGTTCTCGCAGACTTCCCAGAGCCTCGTACGACCCTCTGTAGGGCGGCTGCTAGTGCCTGCCAGGCAGCCTCCAGGCCTGGTCCCAGCAGCATGGAGGCTGGTGTTGGAGTGGGCCATCTGTACTTTGGATTAAATGTTTCCATAGGTCTTTCCATTTCCACCTAGGAAGAGACCAATACCTGCACCTTAGATGGCTGCTCAGAAACTTCTTGTTGAATATTACAGAATGAGAAAAAGTACAGCCTGTAAAGTAAGAGCGCTCCAGCAGGACACCATCACTTCCCAGTGGACAGCTGTAGGCTAATGAGAGTTAACCTAGTTACCCTTCAGTTTCCTCAGCTGCACAATAAGTATACAAATACCAATATTTCAGCGTATCTGTAGAACTCACAGATTGTGTATGTAATGTACCTAGTACTAGATTTGGCAAATGGTGGGTAATCAGTAGGTGTTACTTTTCACCATCCGAAGCATATGTTCCATTAGCTCCCATTAGTAACCGTTGTTAACATTAAAAGTGAGTTTCTCCGAAGCAGACTCTGAGCTGGCTAGCAGTCTGCAGGTATTCTATTGAGTCGTCCCTCTGGAGATCAACACCTTTGGCAGGAAGAAAACCAAACAAGATTAAACAATGGGAGAAATTGGTCTCCGCTGCAGCCGTAATAATGGTGTCAGTTGTCCCCACAAGAATCTGTGGACTCGAATGACCCATCAGAATTAGGAACTGCGGTGAGAGGAGGTACGACATACCTTTTCTTCTACCTTGTTGATCCATCACTCATGTCACTGGAGACCAATGGCAGGCGACATGATGAGCTGTGGGATGGCATCAAGAACATCCTACATGAAGAAGTACAAAGTTACTAAAGAGAGAGGGAAAAAGAAAAGGCCAAAATGGGTGTCAGAAAAGAATGCAAACGTGCCCTCAATTGTAGAGTAGCTAAGGCGAGTGGAAGAAGCGAGAACGTCAGAGAACTGAAAAGAAAATGTAAAGGGGCATCTCAAGAAGACAAAGGCACATATTGTAACAGGATGAGCAAAGACCCAACGCAGTTGGCAGGCCAGAGAACTCAGGGAAAAAAATGCAAGTCTCGCGCTGCAATATGGAAAGATTGTGTGGGCAGAATATTGAATGATGCAGGGAGTCCCAAGAGAAGATAGGAAGAATGCACAGTCGCTGTACCAAAAAGAACTCGTTGACACACCACCATTTCAGGAGGTGGCAAGAGTCAAAGTTGCCGAAGGAAGAAACCCAAGCTGTACTGAAAACCTCAGCCAAAAACAAGACTCCAGGAGTTGATGGGATGCCCATGGGAATGCTTCCACCAGTTGGCGAAGCTCTGGAAGATGCAGGGAAGGCGAATAGGACGTTCCTATTCGATTGGTTGGCATTTCTCGTGCTCCCAAAGGCTCATCGATCAAGACTTTCTCTCGCTTGGGGTGCACAGCCTTAGCCACAGCCCCCTGACTTCTGGAGCAGGCTCTTTTCTGTTTCCTGCAGTGTTCAGCGTGGATCCCCTCAAAACATTGCAGGACAGGTTTTCTTGGTCAAGCATGTAGCCATGGGTAGCATTCTAAAAAGTAGAAGCGGGGACATAAGACAGCACAGAATCCATTCAGACCTGTGTCTGCCATTTTAGTGCTTGTCAGGCACCTGAGTTTATGGATACTCTTTCACACTTCTGCCTTTTGATCATGAATCGCCATTGAGGATCCTTGACCGCTGTTGTAAAGGTATTTCCTTTTGCTGTGTGCTTCTCACTGAAAGGGTCTTTTTATAAGTTAGATCTTTCATCATGCCATCGCTCACACTCTCTGCCTCTGTGATCCTCCAGTTGGGGGTATATAGGGAACAGGGTCACATTCGGGGGAACAGTTAAACAACTAAACAGTTAAACGGTCAAAAAGACTTAAAAGCGAAGTCTATTTCTTCTAAGATCTTAGTTTCTTCATTGAGGAGCTGGGTGGACTACATTTCGATTACAAGCATTAGGCCGGTATTTCATAGGACAGTTAATAAGACCTATAAGGGCTACCATAGCAGTCAAAATAATTCAGTTTGTAATATAGTGCACAACCAAGAACCAAAATCGCCTTGGGCAACCTACCAAGGAAACGATCTGAAGCTCGCGAGGCAGTGATAGGTTCCCACAGAACTTTTTGCTTCTCACTGCACCTCTTGTTTCCTGTTCTCCTTCTCCCCTGGTGTTTATTCCGGTGCAGCAGGAGGTATCAGCAGTGTCACAAACTCCTCCTTGTTGGGTTTTATGATCTAATATAACCTTAACAAGAAACTTTAAAGATTTCTCTTGGGCTGGCATTCCATCTACAGTAACATCAGCATTTTGAGCAATTGTAGCAGAAAAATTGCAAATAGACTTTTCAAGGCAAGGAATACCAAAGTTGAAAGGTACCCAGAAAAATATTTATTTCTATTTACATGTTAAGCATCATGTAGCAGACGGGCATTGGGTCATCTACTCAAGTACTCCCTCAACGCAAGAACACTTTGTTCTAAGAACCTGGCATTCTGTGATGCTCACCTCCCCGACACGATCACTGAAATCAAAATGGGTGCATCAGAAAATAGGGTGAAGTAAACTGATGGTGCCCAGCTACTACAAGATACAGCGTCTGGGGTCTTAAAGGCTTAAAGTTAAGCAAACAGCCATCTAGCTCAGAAGCAACAAAGCCCACATGGAAGAAACACATCAGCCTATGTGATCATGAGATGTCGATGGTTTCAGGCATCAGAAGACCTCAAACAACCATTTTGATGCAAACAAGGGGGATCGGACTGGAGACCCAAAGCCCATCTGTAGACAATTGGACATCCCCTCACAGAGGGGTCACAGAGAAGGAGCAACCCAGCCAGGGAGCAGTATAGCACCTATGAATGATATTCCCCTAGTTCTTTAATGCTTCCTCCCCCACTTTCATGACCCCAGATCTATCTTACAAATCTGGCCATACTAGAGCATGTGTACTGGTACAGATAAGGGCTCTCAACACAGAATCCAGGACAGATAAACCCCTCCAGGCCAGTAATGCAGATAGCAATACCATGAGGTAGGGGGAGGGTGACAGGAGAAGGTGGAGAAAGGGAGAATTGATTGCCAGGATTGATTCACAACCCCCATCCCCAGAGGGACAAACAACAGAAACGTGGGTGAAGGGAGATGGCAGACAGTGTAAAATATGACAATAGAAATAATTTATAAATTATCTAGGGTTCAAAAGTATGGGAGGGGGAATAAGAGGAGCTGATACCAGGGGCCCCAACAGAAAGAAAATGTTTTGAAACTGATAAGCAACATATGTAGAAATGTGCTAGATACAATTGATGTATGGGTTGTGATAAGAGTTGTAAGAGTCCCCAATCACGTGATTTAAAAAAAAAAAAAAAGAATATGCAGGGCTAGGGGCTGAGCCCCAGTGGCGTAAGTGGTTGAGTGCTGGTTCGCAGCCTGCGGGCTTGGCGGTTCAAATCCAGCGGCAGCTCTTTGGAGCAGCACTGGGTAGCGCTCATGACCACCAGAGGCAGTGATGGCCCCCCCCCTCCCCCCAAAAAAAAACAAAACAAATAAAAAAAAGAATATGAAGGGCTGAGCCCCGGTGACATAATGGTGTGCGCAGGACTGCGACCCACTGGGATGGAGGTTCAATTCCAGCAGTGGCTCCACAGGAACAAAGGCTGGGCCTCCTACTCCCACCACCAGAAGGCAGTGATGTCAAAAAAAAAAAAAGAATATGCATTCCCATCTCAGCTTATGTGGCCAAGTCTAATGGATCTGATTTTTCAAATCCACATCGGAGGGTAGCAGAGCCAACCTTCAGTCAAATAACTACCTACTGGACTTTATTAACAAAGGCATTTTTCTCAAGTAGTAGGAGAAATTGTTAAGAACCGAAGACTAAGACTCAAGTGAACTTTCATGGTTGGATAAAACTACCAGGAAGTAAGTCCATGGGTCTGTAAGGGTAATAGTGTAGCAACAAAAACTAAGCAAAGTCCATACAGTCCAGCAGCGTGCCTGAGGTTTGGTTCATGGTCTTGGGCCTATCTCCTTCCAGGAGTATCTGCCTCCATGGCATCTCGGCATACGTGAGGTTTGAAGTCCTCTGTTGGTGTATCTGCCTGCTAATTGGATGTATGTGTTTGATTCACATGTATCCACAAGACAAAATTGCACACTCTTTGGTCAGCCTCACGTGAAAGTGTCCCTTCCTGTGGACTTCTAAGCTTTGGGGGCCTGAAACGACCTACAGGCTATGGTCAGAAAGTCAGGAGCCTGAGTCTCCTGATCCACGAAAGGTAGTTTTAGGTTCGAGAACCCGCACCAGTCCATTGCAGCACATAAAAGCTGCACTGACATTGTGTGGATTCTTGTAAGTCATACGACATAAGAACCGAAATAACCATTGCATGAAGAGACAGTTTATATTTTCCAAATGGAAAAGACACAAGCTTTAAGACACCGAAGAGGGCTGAGCCCCGGTGACATAGTGATTGAGTGCTGGACTGCAGCCCACTGGCGTGGCAGTTCAAATCCAGCAGCAGCACTCCAGGAGCAAGCCTGGGCCTCCCACTCCCACCAGGAGACACCGAAGAAAGGCCTTTTAGGCTGTAGCAGCTCTCGGCTCTTGGTTAATTTGTTGACGTTATCAATAAATGCTATCTTCGTGTATCTTTGAGGCGCCCTAATCTCAAAGGGGTTCATTGCTCAGCTGCCAACTGAGAGGTCGTTGGTTCACCTTCACCAAGAGCTCTTCAGGAGGAAGACGTGGCTGTCTGCTTGTCTGCAGCCTTTGAACACTGCGAAGCGGTTCTCTCTGTCCCCTGGCATCACTGTGACTCAGGATCCACGCAAGAGCCAAGGGTGTGCTGTCTCAGTGACCCCATTGGTACCTGCTAGCAACCCGGGGGCTAGGGGCGATGAGGAACGTGCAGAGCACACGACTGGAAGGATTGTTCAAGCTGCTTTGGTAACTTGTCCAGTAGCATGCATTCTGCTGTCACTGAGGTGTGTGATGAGTACGCCATAATGTTAGATCTCAAGAAGCCTCTCACCTCCCCCCCCCCTGCCCCCACCCAAAGAGTCAGGTGCTTGGTGATGAGGATACATTTCAAAGCAATGAGGTTACGTACAGCCGTTATTAAGACCTGTTTCGCTTCCACCATAGTAGGAAGTTGAGTGAAAGAGTGCAGATGCCATTCCAGCGTCACTCCCAGAAGCAGAGGTAGTCATTCTCCTGTGATCCATCTAAACTGCCATGATTTGGACCATTTTATCAACTACCAAGTGGCTTAGACAAGGAAATGAACTGTGCACGGCTCAGGCATCTTTCGTCTGTCTGGCAGTGTATTTTATTTGACACCGTTTGTATCTCTTAAGTTTTTGTCATATTCGCACCCTTGTGCAAACTTTAATTTCTTTAATTCTCACTAGGTGCTTGTGGTTACTTAATGGCTAAATCATAAGGTGGAACTTGATGTTGGGGCAGTCTTGTCCTTCAGCACAGACTGAGCAGTGACACGTGAAGCAGCTCTACCACTCCGGTAACCCAAGGAGAGCTACTTCTAGTGTGTGAGGCCATCCTGATCACAGAAATTTCTAAGAATAAAATGTCGAGTAACTGGCATATCGGGGGTCCATTTTATTATCACCCTTAGAGGTTAAAAATCCTCACTGCTTCCAGATCATTCCAAAATCATGCTATCTGTAACTTGTGTTAACTCTTGGATGTTTAGATCAGGGGAAACTACAGCCCATGGGCCACATGCGGCCCTCCAAGGACATTAATCTGGCCGCCAGGTGTTTTTGCCACCACTGCCTGTTCTGCTTAGCAGCTGACTCATCCCGGGCCCACAGTGAATTTGTTCATAGTTTGTTTGTTTGTTTTTGAACTATAGTCCAGCCCTCCAACCATCTGAGGGACAGTGAACTGGCCCACTGTTTAAAAAGTTTGATTGAGGACCCCTGTTCTAGGACATCCGGTGCTACCCTTAAAGATGCACCACTGTGATAGGAAAAAATTCCTTGGGACAACTTCCCTGGTCTTGTTCTTAACCAGTGCAGTCTTCACTTTTCTTGAAATTTCTTCCTTTTAAATCCCTGTGTCCTTTGTTCTTCAAGAAAATTCATCCAAATTATCCCTTTGAAATCCCCAAAAGTAATCGCCACACCTTTCCGAGCCGACTCTCCCTGGCATTTAACTGACCAGCAGATCCCCTTAGAATCCACTGTTCTGATTGGGTTATTTTTTTTTTAAGGCATCTTAATGAAACCAAGACAAATGTATTACTGGAAGGATTTGTTAACAGCAAATAGAGAGTGCAGAAAACCGTCTAAACACATTTTGTTTGAAATAAACAACTCTGTATAAACTGGAACCCTAGTAGCCATATTTTTAGACTTGCCCTTGTATTTTCCATGTTGTAAGTGTGGTTGCAGCTAGATAAGAACCTTTAGAAGATTTAATAAGACCCCTTTCAGTAAGTAAGACAAGATCCGGTTCATGCAAAAGGAACATCTTTGGGATCAGCTCTAAGAGCTAACAGTTATTTAGTCAGCCCTGTGCACCCCTCGATGGGATTCTGTCATCAGGTAAGAGCAGCAGGACTCAAGAGTCGCTCACTATCCAGGTGAGTGTTCAGTGGGGATAAAAGGAGAAATCCTGTAGAAGTAAGATAGCTGATAGTCGCCCCCCAGCCCCCCCCCCCCCGCAGTGACTAGTGATGTGCCGACATAGGAGAGGTGTAGAACAACAATGAAAAAGGTGCTGTGAGCCACTCAAACAAATGTTTGAAAAATGTTTCCAAGAATGGAATTCCAGATTTGACAAATGTATTACCATACATACACGAGTTTAAGCCTAGTTTTTGTTTTTGCTTTTTTTTGGGGGGGTGGGGGTGGGCGGGCATCACTGCCCTGGTCGTCGTGGGCACTACCCAGTGCTGCTTCTCAGAGCACCGCTGGATTTGAACTGCCAAGCCCACAGGCAGCAGTCCCGCACTTACGCCACCAGGGCTCAGCTAAGCCTAGTTTTTTGGGCACATTTTTAATGCAGTTTTTGTGGGTGAAATTAGGTGCTCCTGCTGATAACCAGATCGGCTTAAAGTCAAGTATATATGGTAAGTGTAATGGCGAGTCCTTTGAAGGTGATAAGATTGTTTTGTTAAAAAAAATTAAATACACAGCTTCGAGAGATATTCTGGTTTCGGGTGGATGGTACCCACTCATCCACTTTCTTAAAGCTCATTTATCAAAGCTATCTATTGCCTGGGGATCTTAGCCCTGAGCTATAGTGTCCTGTCTTCCAGAATCGGTTGCGTGTTTCCTACAACACTGTTCATGGTCACTTCAGACTGTTTCAGAACGTGGTATCTTGGTCAAGCAGGTGATTGTGAGCACTGTGCCTAGTAGTGTTGTGCTAAGAAGCAGAGAGGGGTTTAGGATGAAATGGAGTCAGATTTAGAACTGTATCCACTACCCCATTGGACCAAGCCCCTCAGTTTTAGAATGCTCTTCACAAAGGGCTTACATGGTGAGAGCCCACCTACTGCACCATGCTTTCTCCACACCCCTGCTGCCCATACTGTGTGCACTAACCACCCTCCTCTCCTCTGGTATTCCGTGTGGTTCCTCAGTCCACAGATCCTTGGTGGACATTGTTTCACCTGGGGTGCACTTGTCCCGGTGACCATTTCTCTGGCCTCTCAAATTAGGTCATACCCCCTGCTCCTACCTCCCCCCTCCCCCACCCCGTACAGAGACCTGTGTCCATCTGTTGTGGCACTTACTGTAGTTCCCTGTGATTTAAACTACGGCCTGCCTCCCTCACTGCTTCCATGCCAGCAGAGATGGGTCTGTTATTCACCTTTACCTGCTTTGACAAGGGTAAGCACAGACAGTGCATGGAGTCGGTGCATGAGACGGATTTATATGTGACTGACAGCAAGGAAATGAAGACAGACTGAGCCCAGAACATAGCCTATGTTCATGTAACTGAGAAGTCGGGGAGGTGAACTTCAAACCCAGATGTGACTTCCAAGTCCTCGCTCTTCCCCACGATTACTTTGCTGTAACCATGTGATCACAACAGAACAGGAGTTCTCCTTTTATTCCGCACTTGTTAGGTGCCAGGCGCCCTGCTCAGCCTCAGATACTCTCACGTTGTGTCCACGTTGATCATCATAAAAGGAACTCACCCACGTCTCAGTGGGTGGTGAGCTGGAATTCAAACCCAGGCAGCTGTATGGCAGAGCCTGCAGAACAGCCTCTTCATATCAAGCCTTCCGTCCCCTCTGGGTTGATTGTGTTTAATCAGCATTCTTTCCTGCCTTAGCAAGTGGGCTGGTTCTCAAGCCTGTCTGTGAGCCTTAGCCTCCTCCCTGTAGTGTCTGGGTGTTTCTTTTCATCTCTGACTGTCAGGTTCCCTGCCAGTGTGGGGGATAGGTGTGGTTTGATCTGGCTTTCCATTCATCCAAAGATTGGACGTTCCCGGTTCTTGATAGCGCCAGCCCTGGGAAGGGGGTCGGGGTAAGGAAAACCTGGTGGGTCCCCTGCCTTCACTTGCATGAGTAGAGGTGGGGGAGAGGAGAGGTGTTCTTTCCCAGGCCTCCCGACCTTTCTGACCGCCCAGCAGTTGGTGCTGGGACCGAGATGCTGAGTGGGCACAAAGCAGGGAGGGCGAGGCCCTTCTGGCCATAGAGCTAAGCGAAAATCAGTTTGAAGACCCTTCTCTGCAGGCTGCAGCCACTCAGTGACCAGCTGCATCATAAATGAGAGATGCTGTTTCCTCACATGTCAAGAGGTCCAGGCCTGGGGCACTCTTCAGGGACATAGGTTAGAAGCCAAGCTCTCCTCCGTTCCGTTCCACTCCTGTGTTAGTCTGGGTGGACTAGAGAAACAAACGCATAGACACCGATATGTGTATAAGAAAGAGATTTATATGCAAGAGCAATTGAACATTGAGGAAACAGTACAGTCCAATCCAAGGACATATTAGCCCCATGTCGGATACCAGTCTGTCAATCCACTTCAGACTCACGAAGTACACACAGTGACACCACGACAATCACAGGCCAGTAGGTACAGAGTCTTGTGTATCCAGTGGTGGTAGAAGCATCTCAGCACTGGCAGGGGTCTTTCTCCCTGTGGCTTCTCTAGTTTCCAGGACTCAGGGTCTATCAGCATGCTGCCATGTGTCTTGTCAGCTGCAATGTCTCCCAGGGAGTGAGTCATGAGTCTCCCACCTCCAAAAGGGAAATACCGCCTGATTTCCAGAATTCTCAGAGGAGAAGGCCACGCCCACACAGAGGTCTCATTGGCCTTCTCCAGATTGACAGGCCGGACTCCACCCCTCGACTCTTAATCCTCAAATTGACACCAGATGGGGTGACTGCCACAAGTGCCCCTAAACACCAACTCTCATCATTTTGGATGAAACAGCAGTATTTTCTGTTCTTAGTGTGTGCTTGGAACACTGTGTCTGTGTTTCAAGCAGTAAGAGTAGAGAAGGGTAGAAGGCAGATGCTAGGTAAACCTGTTTTCCTTTTTTAAAAAGGTTTTCCTAGAAATCTAGCCATTCTAGTGCATATTTGCCAGCTCCAGATGTCATGCCCACTTCTCCCTAGCAACAAAGACGTCTGAGGAGGTGGTATTTAAACTACACATGATTGTTCACAGTAGCATCATCCTTAATCGCCAAAAGGTGAAAACAACCCTAATGTCCACCAACTGATGTAGACAGGTCATGAAATACTATTCAACCGAGAAAGCAATGGCGTCTGATTTATCCTCCAAATCCTGAATAGGCCTGGGTAACGTCAGTGATGTGGCCACTGATGTGGCTGGCGCAGCAGAGACCAATCCATAGAGACAGAATGGAGACTGGTGGTTGATAAGGGCCGGAAGGAAGAGGCTAGTGGCTCCAGGGCTTCTTGTTAGGGTGGTGCAAATGTGGGAACTTAGTGGTTCCATAGTTCTGTAAATATGCCCCCCAAAAAGCTCCCAAGCCATACACTTTATATGTTTCATTGAAGTTCACAAGCTAGTAAATATCTAAGAAGTAAGAAGAAAGCATGAGCCCCAATTTAAGTTGTTTTTTTTTTTTTGGGGGGGGGGGGCATCACTGCTCTCCGGTGGTGGGAGTAGGAGGCCCAGCCCCACTGCTGAAATTGAACCTCCGTCCCAGTGGGCCACAGTCCCGCGCACAACCATTACGCCACAGGGGCTCAGCCCCAATTTAAGTTTTATTTATAGATTTACTTTTGCAGGGGGTGACAAGAGAGACAACATTTTATTCTGGTTTGGGTGAGACTTTATGGACATGATAACCTGCATTTGATAACAAATCGGTAGCATTTGATCCTTAGACCCCCTGCTCTGACCCAGGGAACCAGGTGTGTTGCAAAGCTCAGCTGCACCCTCAGTTTTTCACTCTCCCAAGGAAGGTGGGATCTCTGGGGGGACAGCAGCTGTCTCCAGGCTGGCCTGACCTCCCTTTGCCCCAGTTTGGGGCGGGGGCGGGTGCTGTGGTATTTCTTGGGCTTTAGTCAGTGCCGCGCAAGAAGGACCTTGACTATCCTTTCAGGGCCTTAAGCTTCACCTTGTGCTCTAAATCCATGGGAGAGCAGCTGAGAATGAGGTCGTCCGGGCCACCAATTGCTTCTCTCCCCTTGTTAATCCCTGTAACCCTGCCATGCACAGGCATCCTGCTTTTTGAGCTGCTCCTGCTACCTCCTTGTGATATGATTAGACAAGTGGTGTGGACGCGGAAAGGTGAGGTGGGGAGACACCTCAGGCGACCCTGCCTCTGACTCGCTGAGGTCTTCCTGGGGTTCATTACTGTGGGGCCCCGGAAATCGGGCCTGACCTGAAAAGAAGGTACCTGCCCCCCCTGACTCCTTTTGAGCTTTGGCCTAGCCGCTGGGGGTCCACTGTCAGGGAGCAGCATTTCATTGTGTAGAGAAGGCAGTGGGGGGGAGGGGGGGGCCTGCCGTGCCCCGGCTCTTAAGGGAGAGCACATGTTCTGACCCTTGGACTGCAGGCCAGGCACAGCTAGCTCTAGGAGAACTAGACAGTTTATACATAGATGTCCAATACTTTCATTTCTGCTTTGTTCTGTCATTCCCAGAGTGTCTTTAAAATATCCATTAGTCTCTCTCACAGATCTTGACACTGATGACAGTGAAAAAAAGTTAGGAGTCACTTTTCAGCCTCTGTGTGTTCTTTTTAGAGAGCGCTGTGTTGAACGTGAGGATCCTGGGTGACCCTGCAGTTGAGCACTCGGCTGTTCAGAAGGTCGGAGGTTTGAGCCCACCTGGCAGCCCCACATGAGAAGGACCTGGCTCTTGTAAAGATCACAGCCAAGAAACCTTCTGAAATGAGCCCATCTGCCCCGTAGGGTCACCATGAGTCCCTGTGAGTCACTGAGTAAAAATAGAATAAAACAAATTCGAAGTTCTCCTCCTCCTCGGATGGATGAGCCTATCAGTGCTCCAAGGGGGTCGTGACCTTTACAGACCGCTGTGTCCTCAGGACATGCAAGGGGGGTGTGCGGGGACAGTTCAACTGCACGCGGGAAGGGGAGCTGGGGGGGTGGGCGGGGGTAGAAGGAAGGCCGACCTGTGACTGCCGTGCATGCTTCTCTAACAACTGCTCCAGGGAAAGACTGCTGGCCTGGCCTCTGCCCTCGCTGCCCCAGGACAGGGAGTAGCAGGAAATGGAATCTGCCCGGGTCATGGGGCTCCAGAAAGAAAGGGCGCATGATCTGATGAAGAGCAGGTTAATCCTGCCATTTCATTTCCCTTCAGGAAGGGCGGGGCTGGGCTGCGACATGAAGTGTCAGGTTTCACATCTGTCCCGGGAATTATCTTCGGCATCAGCCCTCTTTTCTTTTAAGCATCCCACCGAGCTCCCCCTCCCACGCCACCCCCACAGTTGAGTTCAAGGCCACAAAACAGCTGACAGGCTCCCTGGAAGATCATCTTGTCATTGTTAGAGGAGGAGAGAACCTGCAAGTCTGTGAAGTTGGAATCGAGGGTTTCGAACCGGTTCCGCCCCATGGAGTCATGCTCAAGGAAGAGATCACCAAATCAGCCCAGACCGTTTTTTAAAAAAGTGAGAGGGACAGCGAATGGGTCTCCAGGAACTGCGTCTCCTGCTCAGAAAGCCAGAGCAGCACGTGTGCACTTGACTTGACAGTCGCAACAAGCAGGACCGAGGTCAGCCCCACGGACACAGTTCTGCTTGTGTATCACTCCCCAGAGCCCTGGCTGTAATCTCATGTCAAGAATTGGGTTCCAGAAAGGGTTTACTGTGCCTCTTCCCAACTTCCCTTTCCTGTTCCTGCTCCGAATCCCCCAGTTCTTGCACATTCAGCTCTGTCCCAGTGTCAGTGTCCGATGGCTGTTACTGGGCGGGTTGGAACTGGTGTGAACCCCTGGTGAGAATTTCTGTGGGTAAGCAGCCCCGGTTTTGTGCTCTCCATGAAGCTTTTAGGATAAAAGCCTAAGTGAGTACCCACAGTGCGTGACCATGGGAAGAGGGCCCGATTTAAAATGAGAAGAATCGAGTCACATCTTGCCTTCATTACTCTCTATCTGATTGTGGTATGGCAGTTACATAACCTGGTGTCAACTTGCAGAGGGGTGAAGGTCAGCCTGGCAGTCAGGTCGCAGCTTGATGACCTCATTTGAGGCCCCACAGAGATAAATACCTCACTGGGGACCAGATACACACAAACCCTCAGCTTGGTGTTTTTCCGGGCGACGAGACCCCTGGAGCTATGCTAGAGCCCGGGAGCCAGAGGAGCCACGTGGAGACCACCCCTGCCAGCGCGAGATGCTTCCACTGCCACTGGTCCCACAAGACTTTTCACCCACTGGCCTGTGATCTTCCTGCATGCAGTGTCTTTGCATATGGGAGAGTCTATGAATTTGTTTCCCTACTCTACCCAGACTAACCCAGTGGGCAACTCACCAAAGCTCCTGGAGTGTCAGGACCCTCACCTGTAAAATCTGAACCATGTTTCCCAATGTGGGCTTCCCACAAAGTCTAAAGAGTCAAATAAACGTGCAAAGTGTTATTTCCCATGTACCACCTTGTCACACGAGAACATAGAGTCTTTGAGGAGCCCTTCAGGAAAGAAAGCTGTTTGGGGCCCAGGATTTCTCTACAGCACCCTGTTTTCCTGTAACAGTGTTTAGCATCTGTATACTTTGAGAAATGAAGTCCAACTCCAAAATGTAATAAATGCATTATCTGTCACATGCATAGCCAACCAGCCAGTTAAAGTAACTTTGCAATATCTAAATCTCAGCCTGAGGAAGAAAAAAAAAATCATTTCATGTGTAACAAAGTGACTTCTAGTTTGAAACAAACAAACAAAAACCCATGCACATAAATTTAAGAGCCAAAGCTACTATTTCAGGCCAACCTAGAAGTTAGTAACTAGCGTTTTGTAAAAGTGTTCCAGAACATCTGTTTTCTACCTCTGCCTTTAAGAAGTTTAGCATCCATGTGTGGCCTCAAGGTGGCTGGTGGGAATTTTCTATGAATGATTAATTATGGTCAGCACAACCTTTGGTGTACCTGAAGAAAAATGAAATAAATCACAAGGTCCCTAACCTATAATTCACAGAGTAAACATATTACAAACCCGTGTTTTGACAAGTGCTCGGACGTACTTTTACTGAAATGTCTACTGAGAAAATGAAGAGAACAAGGAAATCTCAGCAGCAGTAGCAATAAAGCATGAAACGCACAATCCAAGGAACCATTCGAGCCCTGGTGGCAGAGTGAATTCCACACTGAGCTGCCGGCCAGGAGGTCAGTGGTTTGAGCACACCAGCCACCACTCAAGCCTTTCTCCTCCCAGGAAAGAGGTTCCGTCTTGGAAGCCCACAGGGGGTGGAGGTGGGGGTGGGGCAGCCCCACTCTGGCTTGCAGGCTTGCTGTGAGGTGAAACTATTGCAAATGGCAGTGTGTTGTTGGTTTTTTGCAAGTGGAGCCAAGTTACATCAAGGGGTCAGACATATTGTTTTACTTGTTGGTCTTTAGCACTAAATTATAACACACACCCCTCCAGAGGGATGAGGACTTGTGCCTTTCAGCTCCCTCCCTCCAGGGTTTTTCATGATGGTGGGTGTGCCGTAACTGTTCAGTAAATGGATACTGGATATAGGACCAGTTTCTGGTACTGTTACATGATTACATGATGTAAGATTTACCAGATAAGTCTCTGAAGAGTGTTCAGTTCAACTATGTGGTAATAGTTACAGGACTAACAATGTCGACAAGGAAGAAGAAAATACTCGAGAATTGAATATGATGACAATCGTACTTCTTTTTTCATTATTATTAAACACTTTTATTGGGCGTTCTTACAACTCTCATCACAATCCGTCATCTCTCCATTGTATCAGGCACATTTGTACATATGTTGCCTTCATCCTTTTCAACGCATTGTCTTTCTACTTGAGCCCTTGGTATCAGCTTCTCTTGTTTTTACCTTCCCTCCCTCCTAAGCCCTTGATGATTATAAATGATCACTATGACCCGTGTCTTCCTTCACGCACTGTTCTGTTGGTAAGGCCCTTCTTGATATGATTGTGTGCTCAAATTGTTTGACTTGTAGGTAAAATGCAAATAAGACTTTTAGAACGACCCGATTTGAAGTCGGTAGCGTTGGTTGTTGTCCTGTGCTGCCGAGTCTGCCCCAGCCCGAGGCCGCCCTGTGCAGGACCGCGTGGCGCTCTGTGGGACTCCGCACCCCTGGGCCCGAGCCCCTTGTGGATAATAAGCCCCTGAGTTAGGGAGTCTAGAACCTGTTTCTACTATTCTTTCTGTTCTGTGGACTTTGGGGAGGAATTAGAGCAGCACCATGCCAGGTATTATTGTCAGCACTCTCCTAATGTTCAGAGCCTGGGGGGGCGGGGAAGCGGGGAGAGCAGACATAGAGGGCAGCGCCTACAAAGCTGCGCATGTGTGGCCCATTTAAATATAAGGGCAGATTTAAATACCAACCTAAAAAGAGCTGGCTCAGTAGCCACCTAGGTGCCCATGCCCGTGCTTTATGACTTGACTGCTTTCCAACTGTAAGTCACAGGGCGTATGTCTACTTCATCCTAGCCCAGCCCTTCTCAAAAAGATCGAGTGACCGTGTACCCTTAACGCCAAGAAGGTTGACGCCCGCCACTGGTCTGTAAGGAGACATGTAGAAACACTTCTGGTGCTGGAGTCTACTTCCATGCTGGCGATTTTGAACAAAGTTGCTTCTCTAGGCTCAGTTTGTCCCCTGTGAGCTAGAAATATATGCATTTAGGAAGACTCTCGCCTTGTGTTTAATTTTTGCCCCTTTTGTGGATCGGCTGGAGGTTTATAGAGTAGATCAGTTTTCCCTGCAGTGATTTAGTTCCACGCTGTGTTGTCCACGGACTGCAGTCCTCGCTCCTGGTAGGACTTCTCTGCTTCCTCTCGGGGTTTCCTGTTTCCTTCTCTCCTCTCCTAACCCTTCTGGATTTTGTTCTTGGGTCAATGCTACTCTTTTCCTACAGTGTGGGTACCTGCCCAGGTTGCTGCTTACCTTATAGACTTGCCTGGCCTAACAATTGAGTCATGCTGGGGGAGAGGGAAGTGGAGAGGAGGGTTGAGTCCTAGACCTGAAGAATGGCAGAGGGGCATCAGCTGGGAAGTTCCACCGGTTTGGCTCTTAAAGATGCAGCGCTTGGCCCCACTTCTTCACCCATTCTACCCAGGGCTTTCTAATGGGATCCCCCTGGGGCCCGTGGTGGCGATGGCCAGGCCCTGGCTGGTTCTGGTCTCAGGGTTATGGAGTTTGACGTTCACGCAGTCCAATTGTCCATTGGACTCCTGGTAGAAACCTTTTTTTTTTTTTTTTTTTTTATGCCAGCTCTGTGACAGGCACTATGCTAAGCCCCAGCAGGAAGATGGCTACTGTGTAGGCCTCAAGGAGTGGTTGACTGGATGAGAAGCTGCATGGGGAAATGTCAGTGCCTTCCCCACCCCACCTTTTGTCATCAGGTAGTCTCAGTACTCTTTGGCCAGAGCCATTCTACTGAACACCTGGTTGTCTTGGGTAGTAGGTGAAGTTACTGGCTGTTTTTGTTACCTGTGGCTGCATAACAAGTTACCCTAAAGCTTCGCCATTTGAAACAAGATGCATTTAGTCCCTCACAGTTCCTGTGAGTGGACGTCCAGGCTCAAGGGTCAGTCAAGCTGTTGAGGGCAGACTTCGGACTCATCTGAAGGTTGGCCCGGGGCCTCTGCCCCCCACCTCACTCAACATGGTTCTTGGTAGGCCTGTCTCCTCTCTGGTCTCTCTAGAGGCTTCCTTCCAACATGGCAGCTGCTCCCCTGCAGTGTTGGTTTTGCTAGAAGTATGGCATTAAGTCTAGTGTCCCCACTCCCTGAAGCAAGAGGGAATTGCATAAAAAAATCATCTCTTAAAGGCCACCTGCCACCCTTGTTCTTTTTTTTTTTTTAATAAATGGAAAGTCAGAAATAGAGACATATAAACAGTTAGTACATGAAACAGTGTAGCCACCATTCTGTGAAGGCGTATGAGCTGGAAAGGGTTACCAGTCAGGTCGGGCCTGGGAAAGAGCATCTTCGAGGCGAGAGTGCAGAGAAGGGTGCCAGTGAGTCTCTTACAGCGAAGCTAATACGGGTTTTCTCAGCAGCGCGTGCACAATGACATGGGGGTGACAGAAGGAAGGGTCGGGGTTTAAAAAGCCTATTCTGGGCTGAGCCCCGGTGGTGTAGCGGTTGTGTGCGGGACTGCAGCCCACTGGAATGGAGGTTCGATTCCGGCTCCATGGAGCAAAGGCTGGGCCTCCTACTCCCACCACCTGAGGGCAGTGATGCCTTAAAAAAAAAATGCCTATTCAAACTTCATGCATGAAAACTGAACAAACATACATGCACAGTGCTGAAAGCAAAACTAAACAAAATCTTGGTGGGTTGTACATAAGTCATAAATAGGTGAAAAACGACTCGTAGCCTTTCATTTTATTGTTGTTCGTAGACAAAAAAAAAAGAAAAGAAAAAAAAGAAACACTTGGTGGTAGGCAAGAGGTAGACAAGCAATGGAACATAATATCCAATACTGAAAATCGATTGTAGAGTGGTAGTGGGTTATGGGCTATCTGGATTCATTTGAAATATGTATGAAATGGCTTACATTTTCAGGGGCCATTAGAAAGCAAAGGAGAAAAACTTTACAAGCAAAGAAGTGATGACCTCGGGCTGAGCCCCAGTAGTGGTTGTGCACGGGACTGCCGCCCACTGGGTTGGAGG
>PVJH01033302.1:0-21705 GCA_004026705.1 Nesogale talazaci
AGGCCCTGGAAGCTAGAGAAGCCACATGGAGACCCCTGCCAACACTGAGATGCTTCCACCACCAATGGATCCACAAGGCTTTCCACCCACTGGCATCTCCCTGCATTCAGCATTTTTCTACGGCTGTGAGAATCTAAAGAGAAATTTAGGGACTAGTACTGGACAAATGGGCTGATACTGGATTTATGGACTTGATCTGGATTGGGCTGGGATGTTTTCTTAACGTGCAATTACTCTTTATATAAAGCTCTTTCCTATACACATATGAGTGTCTATGAATTTGTTTCTCTAGTCTAACCAGACTAACACACAGGGAAAGCTTGATGCCAAGACACGTGGAACACCAAGCCCACAAATACTGAATGGCAACAAGGACCTTCTCTCAGAGCTGGAACCAGAAGGAGGACGTTTAGCCTCCTAAATTTTAAGAGAATGAATTTCTGTTTGTGAAAGCCATCTACTTGTGGCATTCTGTTACAGCAACACTAAATAAGGGGGGGTAGCATGGTAGAATTATGAATTTGGAAAACCAAAGCACTTGTCAGTGACTTTCCTAATTCAGTCTAGAGGAGCACAAGACCAACAGAATCTTCTTGACTGGTGAGGATTCATAAACTGACCTTAGAATCCAAAGCAGATACTGCTCATCCCACCAAAATTCAGGGTAGAAGGAGCATATCGTTTCTCAGGAGTGAAAAAAGGCTAAAAATCTCTGAGTCGACGCGTTCTGGCAGGGAATCTTCTCATAGAAGTTCGTCACTGTAACTGTTGAAACAAATCTGAGGGAGCAGTTCTGCTCTGCTTTATGGCGTCACCTCTGAGTTGGCATCGACTCCTCGGCAGTTTGTTGGGTTGGGATGGAAACTTCGCAGAAGTAGATCACCGAGTCTTTCTCCCATGGAGCCTCTGGTCTTTCTCCCATCAAGCCTCCCATCTTTCAGTTAACCGTGTTTGGGTGCTGTTTGTCAGATTCCAGTTCATTACCGCCTTGAATACAAAAGAGCATAACACGGCCCAGTGTTCTTGTGCGTGAGCCCATTGACGCAGCCATTGTGTCAGCTCATCTCACTGAGAGACTTCCTTTGGTTTGCTGACCTCTGCTTTCCCACACGTGATGTCCTCTTCCAGGCACTGGTCCTTCCTGATAACATGCTATGGTAGGTGAAGAGCATGGCCATCCTGACTTCCTAAAGAAGCAGTCTGGCTAACCAAGGGGACTTTTAAACATCTGTGGGGAAACAGTTAAAAGACAATGGAATTTCCCCATGAGCATTTTGAAGCCCCCGGTACCTCTTCTGAGTCATAGTTCTTTGTCCTTCCAGAAGTCCATGGCATATTCAATATTCTTCACCAGCACTGTAATTCAGATGCATCAAGTCTTCTTCAGCCTTTATTCCTAGTCCAGTTCTTGCATGGACATGTAAAACCCAAAACTCACAGCTCTCAGGTTGATTTTTGACTGAGAGTGACCCCGCAGAGCAGAGTTGAGCTGTCCCTGTGGGTTTCCATGTCTTTACAGGAACAGAAAGCCCTCTCTTTCCCCTGAGAGGTAGCTAGTGTTTTCAAACTGGGGATCTTGCGATTAGCAGCCCACGGCAAAACCCAATAAACAACCTTGACTTCTACATTGCATAGGAAGTGAGTGAAAATGTTATGGGTTAGCTCAGGCACACCTGAGTTCTCAGAATGGTGTTTTTTTATTTTTAAAATTTTAAAGAGATCTTTTGCCCAAATGTGACTGAACTGTTGATTTGCCACGGGTTTGCCCGAATCTTTGATTTCTTGATTGCTGCTTCCATGGCATTGATTATAAAATGATTCAAGTAAAATGAAAAAAATATACAGGTAAAATGTAATCCTTGATAACGTCAACAATTTCTGTTTCTCAAGACCTCTGGTGGTGTACGGGGCACACGCTGGGTTAACTGCTAGGTTCTCACTTCGAAACCACCAAGTACTCCTTGGGAGAGAGATGGCATTCTCCTGTCATAAAGAGTGACAGTCTCAGAAACTCACAGGGGCAGTTCCAGCCTGTCCTTAGCATTGCAATGAGACAGCATCAACTCCGTGGCAGTGAGTTTGGCTTTGCAACTATTGACAGGCTCCCATTCCTCTCACTGTTATCCTTAATTTGTTATGATCTACACAGTCAAATGCCTTTTCCCATCCAGGAAGACACAAGTAAATATCTTTCTGGTATTCTCTTCTTTCAGCCAAGATCACCTGGCCTCTATATCCCATATTCTACGTTCTCCTCTGAATCCAGCTTGAATTTCTGGCAGCTCCCTGTCAATGTACTGCTGACACCGTTTCTAGTTAGCCTCACAAAATTTTACTTCCTGTGATATGAAGGCTGTATTTTGATCACTTCTGCACACTTTGGATCACCTTTCGTTGCAATGGGCACAAATATAGATCTCTTCCAGTTAGTTGGCCAGGTAGCTGTCTTCCAATCTAGTGACTGTCTTCAGCCTTTCATCTGTTTGTTGAAACATTGCAATTGGTATTCCATCAATTCCTGGAGCCTCTTTTGGACTAGCCCTTTCAGAGCAGCAAAGATTTCTTCCTGAAATTTCATTGGCTGTTGATCATAGGCACCCTCACACACACACACACACACACACACACACACACATAAGGATGGCACTTCAACCACTTCGTTAGGGCACTGCAGCTCTTTCCATCTTTATTTGACACTTCCTGCACTGATCAATCGTTTACCCATAAAGCCCTGGAATCCTTCCATATGCAACTCTAGGTATGTTCTCTTTAGTTTGTTTCAATTTGGGAAATGCTCTGTGTGCTCTTCTGTTGGGGTTTTCTAACCCGACACCTTGCAGATTTCATTATCACCTTTTTCTTTGTTTTCTCGAGTTGCCCATTGAAACCTGTTCAGCTCTGTGACTTCATCATTTCTTCCCTTCACTTAGGTACTCCAGGGTCAAAAGAAGATGGCAGACTCTCTTCCAGTCTTTACTTTCTCTCCTGTCTTTTTTTTTTTAACTAAAAAGTCCTTTTACTGGGGGCTCTTACAACTCTTATTACAATCCACACATCAATTTTATCAGGAATATTTGTACCTATGTTTCCATCATTCTTTTTAGACGTTTGCTTTCTATCGAGCCCTTGGTATCTGCTCCTCTTTTTACCTTCCCTCTTTGCCCCTCCCTCGCAACCCCTTGATATATTATAAATTATTATTATTTTCATAATTCAGTCATGGCGATCAGTTGCCCCTTTTCTCCCCTCCGCTCTCCACCTTCCCCCTACCCTTCTGGTATCACTATTCCTATTCCTGTTCCTGGATTCCATGTGTTGTGAGCTCTTAACTCTTATCTATACCTGTGTACATGAGCCAGTCTAACCCATGGCAAAAGGCAGCACTGGGGTAATGATAGTGGGTGGGAGTGGGGGTGGGGGTGAGAAAGCCTCAAGGAACCAGAGGAATACTGTGTGTTTCATAGGTGCTTTCCTGCGCCCTGGTTGACTCATCCCCTCCCTGTGACCCCTCCATGGGGGGAAATTGCATTGTCTACAGATGAACCTTGGGTCTCTGCTCTGACCCCCTTCATTCTCAACAATCTCTCTTTGTTTTGTTTTTTATTTGTTTATTTGTTATGGGTTTTCTGATACCTGTTACCTTCTTTCTTCACCACCTTTGCTTCTACACCCACTTTGTCTTCAGTGATTGTGCAAGGAGGATGAACATCACAGAATGCCAGTTTGTTGGGACAAAGCATTCTTGCGTTCAGAAAGGCCATGAGCAGAGGCCCCAAGTCTGTCCACTACCTCAGTGTATTGCCATATAAATATATTTGGATAGGCCAATATCTCTAATAGATTAATGTACTTACATATATACACCCCTGTGCTTATACCACTATCTACAGCCTTCCTCCCTAGAGCTTTCCTCTGTTTCCTTTTGGCTTCCTCCTGCCCCATCATCACACTCGTCCTACTTCCACCTCTTAGTGCTTCCTCTCAGCTAGAGTGCTGTTACTCCAACACCCCCAGGATCTCTACATCCTCCTTGTTGTTGATTTTAATTCCCTAGTTGTTTCCCTGCCGATGGCATTGTTTGCTCACTCCACCCTTACCCTGCCTCCTTCTCTCCCCAAATCCCTCTGAGACCATTGGTCCCTCTGCTTTCTCCTCGAGTTTACATCCCATACCTATCTTATATAAGTAGGAACACTAACAATGACAGACCAAATGAAAAGAAAACAAATGATTGAAAAGAGAAAAAGAAAAGGAGAAAAAATATACATAATTCCAGGACTGTCAGCTGACCGATATGACTGGTCTTTGACTAATTCCAGACTATGCCTCTCCTAGCCTGAAGTCTTTTTAGGGGGCTCTTTAGGGGCTTTGTGGCTTGGCTTTGCTCTGGCCGCTGATCTGTTGTGTGCCCTTCATGGATGGCCTGCTGCGGGGGCTTCAGACTGCACTACCTCCCTGCCATTTGTCCCCAGTACTGTTCTCTGTCCTGTTATCCCCAGTAAGGGAACAACATATCATGAGTTGTTAATGACCCTATAGTCCTTTCTGTGCCTTAGCAGCTCATGCAGGGACATCTTCCTCTGGGTGTGGTGTGCCAATACGGGGTCTAGACCAACCATTCCTTTCTTGTTTTCCTTCTTGGTTTGCTTCTGTATGGGCATGGTATGCTCCCAGCCTGTAGGTTTAGTGTTTTCTAGCACACATACTTTTGAGGCAGGGATCACTTTGGCTCTGGTTGGGCCAGCCCTGTAGCCCAATCTTTTTCATGCATTCCTCCAGGTAGTTATGGTAGTCTCACATGTTGATACACCATGGTGGGATCTGCATGCACACTCCCAACTCTGTGGAGACATAACCAATACTCTCCCCCTGGGTGGGTTAATGTCCTGCTTCCCCTATGCCATTATCTCAGCTTCTCTCCACACCCCTTTCTCTTCCCTCCTTCCCTGCTTTCTTTTTCTTTGTGTTGTATTAATATGTACCTCTTTGGATTTGATCTGACCCCCACCCAACTGTCTGTACCTCAACCCATATATTGTGAGAAAAGTGGCTTTTCATCTACACCTACTGTGCTGATTATACGTACCTCAGGGGAGTCATGTTGTACTTGTCATCTTGTGATTGGCTGACTTTGCTTAGCATAATTTCCTCCAACTTTTCCCATGAAACAACATGTTTCATGTTATCTATCATCAGTGCTTTTTAGTGATGTATAGTACTCTATTGTGTGTATGTGCCAGAGTTTACAAATTCACTGATCTATCAATGGAAATTTAGGTTGTTTCCAAGTCTTTATGAATTGCACAACAATAAATATTTGAGTGCAAACGACTGATCGTGTTTTATATCTTACCTTTTCTGGGTATATATATGCCAAGTAGAGGACTAGCTGGGTCATAAGGTAGATCAATTTCTATTTTCTTTAAATATCATCATATTGCTTTTCACAGAAACTATTCATATCTACACCATCAGGAGCAATGTTAGAGAGTTCCTCTCTTGCCACATCCCCTCCAACATTTGTTGCTGTCTGATTTTCTGATTTGGGTTCATCTCAAGGGTGTTAGATGGTATCTCTTGGTGTTTTTAATGTGCATTTCTCTTATGGCTAATGTTCAGGAACATTTTGTCATATGTTTATTGGCCTTATGGGTCGCCTCCCTAGTGAAGCTTCCTTTCAGTTCTTTTCCCCACTTCCTCAGGGGTATGACTGTTTTCCCTTTTTTTGCAAGCCATGAGGGTGTTGTAAACTTTAGAAAGAAGTCCTTTATCTGTTGTGTCATTGCTAAAAATCCTCTCCCAGTCTGTGGATTGCCTGGTTACCCTCTTGGGGAAGTCTTTCAACACGCACAGGTGTTTTATCCTTAGTAAATCCAACTTGTTGATTTCAGGTTCACCTGTGTGTGTACCCTTTCCCACTGCAGTTAGTGTATATTCCCTGGGACAAGGTTCTTAGGTTTGTCCCAATTCCTTCATTGATGATCCTGAAAGTTTGGGGTCTCTGAAGCACCTTGAGTTTGTTCTTGTATGAGGGGTAAGGTAAACATACTGTTTCATTTTTCTATAGGCAGATTATCCATTGTTTACAGCACCACTTGTTAAAAAGAACATCTGCCTCCCACATGATGCTTGCGGGGCCTTTGTCAAAAATCAGTTGTCTATATGCTGATGGTTTTATTTCTAGGCTTTCTGTTCTTCTCCATTGGTCTGAATATCTGTCATTATGCCAGTACTGTTTTTGACCACTGTGGCTATGTACTAGGTGTTAAAGTCCGACTTTGTCCTTCTTCTTGAGGAATTCCCTGGTAATTCTGGGCTTCTTTCCTCGCCCTATGAAACTGGTAGCCAGTTTTTCCAACTCTTTGAAGAAGGTTGATGATATTTGAATTGGGAGATCATTAAAATTATAAAGTGCCTTAGGTAAGATTGACATCTTTACTATATTGGCTCTTCCAGTTCCTGAGCATGGGATATTCTTCCATTTGTTGGGGTCTCTTTTGGCTTCCTGTAGTAGAGTCTTGTAGCGTTTCTTGTATAAGTTTTTGGGGGGTTTTGGTTAAATGTAATCTCTAGATATTTCAATTTGTTCTTGGCTCTTGTGTACTGTCTTTTTATCTCCTCTTCCATGGTCTTGTCCAATGTATGTAGCAAACCAACAGACTTCTGTTTGTTCATCTTGTATCCTGCCACTCTTCCACATTCCTCTATCACTGTCAGTACTCCTGTTGTGGTAGTTTTGGGGTTTTCAATGAACAGAATCATGTCATCTGCAAATAGTGATAGTTTTACCTCCTCTTCTCCCATTTGGATACCTTTAATGTCCTTCCACTGTCTTGTGTTATTATCTAGGACCAACAGTATAATATTGAATATAAGTGGAACAATCTCTCCTGTCATTTTAATGACTTTTTGCTTTCTTTCTATATGATATGTTCCTGTATGTTGAGTCAAAGCATAACTTTAAATATATCCCACCTGAACTTAGAGACCATCTCCAAAATCAACTTGGCATATTGGACACTAAAGACCAAAGACCAGACAAGTTGTGTTATAACATCAAACACATAGTATGTCAAGAAAGTAAAAGTTCCCCAAGGGTTAGGTATCCTAAAGAAGAAAGCAAGGGCAAGTTGTAAGGAAAATAAAAATTTGGTGGTAGGACTTCTCACCCTCCTCCCTCTGCCTGCCCTCTGCCTTTCCAATACTATACCCTCAACATTGCTTGGAGTTAAATTAGTTTAAGTGTTGGCCTGACAACCTCATAGACCAGACCATTGACCAACAGAACAGGAATGAATCTTATTCATCCCCAGGCAGAAATTCCCCCTTGAGCATCCCTGGCAGGTCCCTTCAGTCTTTGCTTAGATACCCCCAGTAGAACATAGAAACTAGGGTCTTCAAACAGAGATGGTTCAATCAAATCCTACCCCCATCACTTAGCTAAATGATCTTGAATAAGTTACTTAATCTCTCAGTGTCTTGGTTTCCTTTTATCTGAGGCAATGATAGTATTATTTCCCTCACAAAGTTGCTATGTATGTAGTGGGGTTCCAAAGGCCATGGAAAAAAAGCCTTTGTAATTTCCGACTGATTGGAATTCTATTTTCTATTTATGCAATATAACTCATATTGTTTTGTATGTGGTCTTATATGCTGTATGTGTGTGTGTGTTAGGCAGAGTGCTCTAGAGAAACAAAACCAGGACCCTTATGGTTTTATGTATACCTGAGGATAGGTTTTCATAGTGAAAATGAATATAACAGCTAATTAGTCCACATAGCAGTATAAAGGGTTCATTCAGTTCAACTCACTTCTGTCTAATATGCAGTTAATATGCTGGAAGTTTTCCAACTCATGGGGAATGCCTGGTCCAAGGTGAAGGAAGCAGACAGCAGAGTCCTCCTTTGGACAAGGCAAGCAGAGTCTGCCATAGGCAGCAAGCATAGGCTGCCATGGGTCAGCAACAGTCCGTAACTCAGTAGCTTAGTGAAGCAGGCCTGGATATTATATTGAATGCAAGCAATACAAGGCAACAGAATCCACCAACCTCAAGATCAAGTGGTATACGCACCAGAAGCATGGCAGAACAGAGCTCAAAGGAGCCTCAAGCTTGCTTGACCACAAGTTTGTTTGACCCACTGGTAGTGTAACTCACAGGTTGAGGCAGAGAACTTGCCAGCATGCTCTCATCACCAGAGAGCACGAGAGGGGAACAACAGGCCTTGCAGAGACATTTATCACTTTGGCCTCCAATCAAACTGCAACCTGATTAAGCCACATGTTCCTATTGACCAGGTTGGCACAATAAACCTAATTATCACTATATCTACAAATAGTGGTGGGAGTCAGCCAGTTCACACCAGTTCAGCAGAACTAATACCCAAATTTTCTTTGTTGTGTTCCAAAAACTGGTTGTTAAAATAGCACTTGTTATCGGGGTCCAGAAAGTATAAATGTACACTCCTTACTCTTTTTTAACATTCATCTGTGTTACAGCTCATTCTGAGCACCCATAGTAATATTCACTCTGTCCATAGGTCTGACAATTTAGAATTATGCTTGTCATAAAAGCAAAGAATATTGCAAGTGAGAACGCCAACCAAGAAGCAATATGGAATGATGGTATATAAGAGTTTTAGAAGGACCAGTCAGGGTGCAGTGAAGTAGTGATGAAACATACAACTTTCCTCTAGTTCTTGAAGGCTTCCTCCCCCCCGACTATCATGACTCCAATTCTATCCTACAAATCCAACTGGACTGGAAGAGGTACACTGGTACAGATGAGAACTGGAAATTCAGGGAGCCCAGGACAGATGAACCCCTCAGAACCAGTAGTGAGAGTGAAGTTACCAGAGGGGTGGAGGGAAGCAGGTGGGGTAGAGAAGGGGAGCCAATCACGAGGATCTACACATACCCTCCTACCTGGAGGATTGTCATTGGAAGGAGTGGGTAAGAGAAGATGTAAGATATGACAAAATAATAATAATTTATAAGGTATTGAGGGTGGGGTGGGAGAGAAGGGAGTGGAAGGGATGAGAAGCTGATATCAAGGGCTTTAGTGGCAAAGCAGAGACTTGGAGAATGATGGCAACAGCAGGCATGCGAAGGTGCTTGGCACAAGCCCCCAACCAAAAATTTTTTAAAGAACTAGACAAAAAAAGAGCTTTAGTTTATTTTTATCAAATATAGTTTTATATTTTGTCATCAGTATTTTAAAACTCTATCTTAGAACACCATCTAGTTTTGTGTAACTTCTTTCATTGTTCTTATTTAAGTATTAACTGTATGAGCTATTGAACTACATTTTGGTGTGTCATTTTATTATACTTAAAATGATCATTAGGGTAGTGAACTGGTTGTGAACTGATTTGAATTCTATGATAGATAGATAGGGAGAGAGAGAGACAGAGAGAGAGACAGAGAGAGAGAGAGCATTATAAGCAAGGCTGAGTTGAGAATGCCTACCAGAGATGATCTGGGCAGGTAGTTTCTGCTGAAAGTGTCCCCTCTAATGGAGTACCAATCAAGGTACGTGTCTTTTACACCTCTACCACCCCAAGAGCATACTGCTGCTGCCAATTCTGTGTCAAATGTTTATGCATCTGAGAATTCCCCTTGGATACGCTTACCAACACGATGTTACACCCCTATTTCCATTAAGCCCCAAGTGACTGCCTGCCTTACCTACCAACATCTGGTGTGGTTTTTAAAGAGAGACCACCAAGGTCAGCCTAAGCAGACATTTACTTTCTGGAAGTCATGGAGACTGACTTGGGGGGTAGGGGGCGGCTGCCACTCTGATTCCTGGGGCTGCTTTTATTTGGGCTTTCTGGCCTGGCATAAGGCTGGTCACCCACAGGCACTAAGAAACCACTTCAAGTATAAATAATGGCATTCCCTTTAAAAGTCTGGTAAGCTGAGTCCCATCAGCCTATCAGATAGGGCCCAGACCAAGCCCGTCTTCTCCCTTCTGCCCCATATCCTGGGTCCCTCCTTTACAGTAACCCCCCATCCCCCATCCATCCATTCACTTGTCCCTCTTACTGTCCATCTCTTGTTCTCTTCTATCAGGCCAGAACCTTCCTGGGATCCAGGCTCAGTTGAAATACCACCTCCTCCCAAGGGCCTTAACTGAAAATGGGTCCCTACCCCTTATATCACAAATGTGATGCTGTCTCCATGCCCTCTCAGACAGAAATGACACTGGACAGGAGGGATTCATGGGAAGTCGCAGGGGCTGTCTTGGCAGTGGGAGGAGGCTAGCTAGACACTGGAGAGGCGTGAAGCCCACAAGGGACGGAGGAGAAACCACAAAGGCTGCAGTGCCCCCACAGGAACACACGGGTACTGTAGGTTGTGTAGGAATCAGAAGGAGCCCAGGCTTGCTGGGGTGAGGCTCAGTGGGCAGGAGCAGATAGAGGCTGAAGAGGTACGTTGACGCTAGGTGTCAGGGGACAAATTCATGTTTGAACCTCAGAGCATGAAGCATCTTTCAAATAAACCAAAGCAAACTCACAACCATCAGATCCAATTGCCCCCATAGGTTTCTTTACTAGAACAGATCGGTGTAGTGGTGGGTTTGATCTACTGACCAGCTTACAGGCCACCACACCACCAGGGATCCTTTGAAGCATTCTAATTCCCCCACACTTGTCCATTTAGCCAGAGAGGCTAATAAACAAGCTGTTGCTACGTCACTGAAGGCTCTGCCTCCCCAGCCAGTTGACCAATGTATTTTTTTTCATCCCTTGTGTGGGCAAGACACAGCTCCAGGAAGGAGGGGGCATAAGGTAGCTCAGGCTCTCAGGAGTTCTCCCAGGGAAATGAACCAGGAGACAGGCACACAGTGCCAAGCAAGGAGGGAATGCTGAGGCTGACCAGGAAAGGAGCAGATTGGATAGGTAGTGAATCAAAAGGTGGGAGCTGAGGGCAAACCTCTTGATCCAGAGGGACGAAGGCAAGACTTGAGGGGGGCTTGAATGACGCTAGGCTCAATGCTGGGCTCCAACAGTGGTGCTGAAAGCCACAGGTCCCTCCACTTGCCTCAAGTAAAGTGACCAGATTTTAAGCGGGACACCATTGACCTGGGGGGGCGGGAGGAGTGATGGGGGCAGGGGGAGGTTCTTGATTAAAAATTTGGTCTCTATGGAGCAACAAAGATTTTCATAGAACACAAAAAATAGCATTGTGATATATTTATTTCCATTTTAAAGTGCCATGGGATGTTGTTGAATTGCTAAAAAGTGGGACGTCTGGTCACCTTACAAGTGCTCTGCCACATTTGAGCCCAAAGACTCTCCTCTGGGCAGGAGGATGCCTTGACCCAAGGTGGTGTCTGGTCCTCCTGAGGGTCAAGGGATCAACCAAATGAAAGGGGTGGGGCAGGGGCTTCCGGGGCATGGCCCCAAGTCTCTGCGCAGTGTCCCTTTCTCCATATCAATCCTGATGCCATAGCCACACTCTGGGCCTCCAGCCACCTAGGAGCGTCTGCCCAAAGGGGGCATAAAAAATGTATTCTGAGAAAAGCAAAAAGTCTTATTTATCATTTTCCTAATAGGCATCATTTTGAATATAGAATCTTAAATGCCATCAAGTCTAATTTGATCTGCTAACATTTTAACGACTTGCGATAGTACGCAAACTACTTTACGCGGACTGTAATTGAGTGGCTGCCTGGAGCGCCTTCCCTCAGTCACTCTCTCCCACTCCCGTGGGTCTGTTCCGGCATCGATGGCAATACCACTCTGAACCCCCTGCCCTCATGGCAATACAATACGTGACGACTCCACCGACACATGTCCCCAGGGCTCATTTAGGGGAAAGCACTGGGGTGAAATCTTGGAGGTTTGAGGCTGGAGAGGCGGGAGTGGGCTGCAGAGTGAATGGGGGCTCTTCGAGGTCTTGGGGGTGGGGGAGCATTTAGCTGCCCTGACATCAGGTAGCTTCTTAGTAAGGCAGGCAAGCTTGCTGGGGCTGTTTTGAGTTCAATTGGGCACGTCTGGGGGCAGCAGCATGCCATGGCACGATGGCAGACATGGCTCCAGACTCCAGATCTTCATGATCACATGATATCCCAAGACAGGGAGCCACTGTGGCTTTTTGGTCTCCAGTGCATGTAAGAGTTGTGCTTTCCCTACACGGCCATCCGGTCCATGGGCAACGGCATGAGGAAGCAGTCTGCAATGCCATGAGAATGACCGAAAGGTGACGCAGAGACACAAAGTGAACGCCTGGTGTTGGGAAGTGCGGTGCCAGTCAATTTATTTGTCCGTGTCAAGAAACAAAACACACAGCAGTCTGCAAAGGGCAGTGCAGCAAAACACTCAAGGGCAGCGGTTCCCAACCTTCCTTATGCTGCAACCCTTTCATACAGTCCCTCCTGTGGTGGTGACACCCCCAACCATGAAATGATTTTCCTTGCTACTTCATCACTGTCATTTTGCTCCTGCTGGGAAGCAGGTGACCTCTGGGAACAGATTGTGCGACACACACACCCCAAAGCGGTCATGACCACAGGTTGAGAACCGCTGCTGTAGAGGGATGGATGTCTAGAGCAGCGCCGAGGGCCGGACACAGAATGCCGTCACCGTCACAGTGGAAAGGCAAAGAGCCCTGGTGGCGTAGTGGTTACATAGTGCCCGGTCAACCACTAGGTCAGCAGTTGAAAAGTGCCGGCCACCAGCTGCCCCACAGGAGGAAGAGGGGAATCCCCAACCGCCAGAAGGAGCTACTGTCTCGGAAACAGACAGAGCAGTTCTTCCCTCTCCTAAAGGGTCACTCTGGGTCTGCACCAACTCCATGCGGTCAATGGATGTGGGGGTGGTTTTGACCTTCTTCCTTGCCTGCCTTGCTCTGATTCCCCCTCAAGCCTCCCATTTCCCTGGGGCCGCTAAGTGCCAACTCACCCTCTGAAGAAACTGCTTCTGCAACAAATGATGCCATTCTGTGCTAGGGGCTCTTACCTGTGCAAACAGAAAACGAGGGGTGCTCGGAGCACCTCAGGCGGTGTAAGGCGGTGGCAGTGTGAGCGGCATGCTTGCTGGAGTTAGCATCCCTGGGTCTTCTCTTCAGGTAGCATGGAACTCCCATGTAGGTCCAGCATCTTCCAGGGAGGCCTTTGCTTGCTCGCTCTCTCTCTCTCTCTCTCTCTCTCTCTCTCTCTCTCTCTCTCTCTCTTTCTCTTCCAGTCCTATGGGAAGAGCTCATTCGGTCCCCAACCCTCCCACGAAGTCCCCCTCCTTCCCTCCCTCACCTCAGGAGAGAAAAATGTGTCGTGAACTCACAGAGAGCACCAAATTGGAATTTGTTCTTCTTGTCCTCTCCACGTAGGATAGGCTTTTCAAACGTTAACTTGGGTCATTCCTCCCCATCCCACCACCGTTCCAGAGCTAACAAATGGTCCCTGCCACCCAGACATGAGCAGCAACATTGGGCAGCACCTGGGGAAAGCCCAAACCAGCAGTGTGGATAAGAGTTCTGTGGACAAGAAGGGTGGGGCGGGGGAAGGGTGGTAGAGGCAGCAGCAGCGACTGGGAAAGGGAGCTCTGGTGGCCCCCGTGAATAAGCACTCTGCTGCTGAGAGGAAGGTGGGAGGTTTGAATCTGCTTGGGAGCCCCAGTGGTGTCGTGGGTATGAGCTAAGCTGTTAACCACAAGGTCGGCTGTTCGAAACCACCTCCAGCTCCAAGAGAAGAAGATGAGGCTTTCTACTCCCATCCGGAGGGAGAGTCTCAGAAACTCACAGGGGCAGCTTGAGCGTGTCCTACACGGTCAGAACTGTGAGTCGGAATCGACTCAAGGGTAATGAGTTTGAGGTTTGTTTTTTGCGGGGAGCAGCCAATCCAGAGGAACGTTTGGTGATGTGCGTCCATCAAGGTTGTTGATGTTGCTATTGGGGGCCAGTGAGTCCGGGTCAACCCAGGTGACAGAGCAGATTGCCTACCCCATGGGCCACGTTTACTGGATCAGATCACCAAGTGGATCCCACTCATCAGCAGGACTCCTCCATAGAGATGAAGTCTTGGAAAGGGAGGCAGGTTCTGTCACAGGGGGTCAGAAGGAGTGGGGATTAACTCAGTGCACCCAACTACGTGTGCTGGAAGCAGAGCTGAGGGGAGGGGCTCAGGAAGGAGCATGCACAGCTTGGAGACAGGGAGGAGAAGCCTAGTGCCTGGTAGATTCCCCTCCATCCTGTAGGCAGTGGACCATGCCTGGCGCCCTGCTCAGTGGTCACTTTACCTCCTGTCCCTATAGTCCTGTCTGTATAGTGTGGCAGCTAAACCCACAGTCTGTTTGTTGACCATCAGGGCTGCTGACCTAGGCCAGCCATCTCATGACCTTGACCCAGAGGTGGCATCCATCACCCCTCTGGACAGTCCTACCTCTCCCCCAGCACATGATCATGTGGGTGCCATTCACCACAGAGGAAGCTGGGAAATGTAGCCCAGCAGGGAACAGGTGAAGGAGGCATTCCTTGAGCAGTATCTCTCCAGTCTCTACAAGTAGGGCATGGTGCTCTCCATGAGGAATTAGCAAATATTAACATGCCCTTATTGGCTTCCAATTTTGCATAATAAAAACTTTAGGTATCCGGAAAGAATTAAAGAATCTTGCTTTCTTCTTCCCATACCCTTCCCTCCTCCAGAGGCAGCCACTGTCAAGAATTGCATGTTTTCTTCCTCACCTATGTGTTCAAACCTGGGCATCTTCCCAGAGATCCATAAAATACTGCACTGAGTTGGGTGGTAGAGATTCACTTGACATGGCCTGTATCTGAACAGACTTGTTAATCAGTGACTTGTCCCTTTCACTTGACATTTCTGCTTTTGAGATTTGGACACAGTGATCAGCATTTTCTTTCTTTCTTTCTTTCTTTCTTTCTTTCTTTCCATTTTCGTCACCAAAGGAGCCCTAGTGCCTCAGTGGTATGTGCAGGACTGCCAAGTGAAGGGTCAGTGGACCAAACCCTTGAGCGACTCCACGTTGCGGCTAGTTCTTCCCACAAAGATCAGCAGGAGCCGGTGGGCCAGTTTTGCTCTATCCTCTCGGGTAGTGGTTCTCACACTGTGGGTCTCCATTCTTTTTTGGGGGGAGGGGCTTTGAATGACCCTTTCACAGGGCTCACTCGATTCATAACAGTAGTAAAATGACAGTAATGAAGTAGTGTATTAGTCTGGGTAGACTAGAGAAACAAATTCATAAACATGCATATGGATATAAAGAAAAGGTTTCTATACAAGAGGAATGGAACATTGAGAAAGCATCCCAACCCAGTCCAGTCCAAGGTCATAAGACCAATATTATCCCATATGTCTGATACCAATCTCTAAAGTCTCCTTCCGACTTATGAAGCATGTGCAATGACACGAGGACAATCACAGGCCAGTGGGTGCAGAGTCTTGTGTGTCCGGTGGCAGTAGAGGCCGAAGCATCCCAGTTCTGGCAAAAGTCTCCCCATGGCTCCTTGTTTCCAGGGTTCAGGGTCCATCAACAGCATCCAGTGATGATAGAAGCATCTCAGTGCTCGCAGAGGTCTCCCCGTGGCCTCCCAAGCATCTCAACACTTGCAGGGGCCACTCCACATGGCTTCTGCAACCTCAGGGCAAGCCCATGTGGCCTCTCCTCTGGCTCCTTCATTCTCCAGGAATCAGAATGATCAGCATGCTGTCATCTCATCCTGTTAGTAATTCTTCTCCCAGAGACTGACTCAAGTCTCTCTATTTCAATTGGAAAATACCACGAGACTTCCCAGAAATCCTAGGAGAAAGCCATTCCCACAACAGAGGTCTCATTAGCTAGCTCAGATTAGCAGGCTAGACTCCACACTTACACTCCCAATCATGAAACTGACACACAAGTACACGACCGCCACAAGTAGCAATGAAAATAATGTTATGGTTGGGGGATCACCACAGCAGGAGGAACTGTATGAAAGGGTCGGGACATGAGGAAGGTTGCGCACCTCGAGTCAGTGTCAACTCAATTCCAATGGGTTTGGCTTGGGTTTTTTATAGCATGTTATGGGGTGCCAGGGTGGCATCAGCAGTAAAGCACTTGGATAGCAAATGGGAGGTTGGAAGTTCAAGTCCACCCAGAGGCAAGTCCACTGAGAAGAAAGGCCTGGTGATCTACTTCTGAGAGGTCCCAGCCATTGAAAATTCCCAGGAGCACATCCGTATTTTAACTGCAGTGCCAATGATGGGCATGAACACAAAGGTCAGCTCCTCTCTGCTCCACTCCCACCCCATGTAAACAGTGAAGTCCTGGTGCTGTGTCCCAGGCTCACAGTGAACTCTCCTGCTGCAGAGAACATGCCAAGCTGCCATTGCAAGTTGGGCAGTCATTCAGCCTCCACCCCCTGCAGAGCACCAAGCAAAATCCACTGAATAATGAACAGGGTACAATGAGTCATCCCCTACCAGCGGAGATAAGCCTGCCAGAACTCAGATACAAAAAGCACTACAATGGGACCCCACTGCGCCCATAGGAGGAGATGGCAAGCAGCAGAATCCATCTGGAAGCGCTGCATTGTCAGCGGACAGTGGAGCTCTGCATGGAGACGGACTGGATCCTGGTGGTGCTGTAGTTACTCTGGAGATAAGGTCAACCCATGGCAGCCCCGGACACCAAGAAGGCAGTCTGGCCTGGTCCTGAGTCGTCTTCATGACCGTGGGTCTCTTCTGGAGTCCCTTTCTCTGGCCACTGAGTGTTTTAAGTGTCTTTCAACCTAGAAGACTCCTGGATAGCCTAAATGATTGGAATTCAGCCACTCATCTTCAAGGTCGTTGGTTCAAACCCAACCAGACTTGGCAATCTACTGCCAAGCAAAATAGGGAGCAGTTCTGTTTTGTACCGCAAGGGTGTGTGAGAGGTCACCACGTAGGCCAGAAGCAACTTCACAGCCATAGGTTTGGTTTCAGGTTTCCAACCCAGGACACTCATCTTCCAGCCCTGTAGTCAACAGTCTTCCGTGAGCATCCCTGTGGCTGCCACCAGCTAGTTTCCAGAAGCGGATTTCCAGGCCTTTCTTCCTACTCTCTCTGGGTCTGGAAGGTCCGCTGGAACCTGTCCCCACTGGGTGAGCCTTCTGGGATTAGAAATGCCAACAGCCTCTCTTCCAGCATCCTAGGTCCACACAAGCTACGACTCACAATGTTGATCTTGACAGGAACCTCCAAGGAAAAAGAAGAGTTTAAGGGACAAGAGGGCATTCTTGGCAAGAGGCACGGCAAAAGAAAGTGCCCGGTGGCAGGTATGAGCCTGGAAGGTGAGAGGTCTGTTCTGGCTGGAGGGCCAGGATGAGCCTGGAGCCACTCTGAGTTCCCCCAGACGATCTCAGCTCCAGATTCAGGATGCTGTCCATGTGGCCTGGTGCCCTGGGCAGCCCGCCCAGGTGGTATTTTTCCATTACCCTGAGCGGAGAAGCAGTTCAGACACTTGTTGATAGCCATGTGACCATTCAAGGAGAAAACAATTAGGGATGCTGAGCTGGAGCCCCTAGAGGGGAGGGAAGGAAGGGGGGAATTCTCCCTGGGGGCAAAGGGCCTGGTGGGAAACATCCAAGAGGGTAATTGGTAAATATTATTGTTTCATTACATGTTTGCCTGCTCTGCTCGGGTCCCTTCGCAAGTGGTGCGTTTAAATCACACTGTCTGACTTTGGCAGGTTTAATTGAGTCGCCACTGAAAAAGAAATTATCCCTGTGCTATTAATTTTTATAGTTCCTCGGGGCTTTTAAAAAGTGTTTGGATTTTCTAGGTCTTTGAAAATGAAAACATTAAATTTTATTAAAAGGAAGCACAGAGGGGGACCTGGCAGGCCCAGCCAGGCCCTGATGAGACAGTTGCTGGGAGGGTCTGGGCCCTCGGGGTGGCATGACAAAATGTTTACTCCTTTTGAAGAAAAAAGAATCAGGAGGGCTACAGGGACACATATTCTCACCCGCTCCTACCCTCACCCACTCCTGGGGTTGTCCTCTCTGGTGCCACCCAGGCCCTGTCCTCACCTCCAAGCCCCCTGCTTGCAGGCACAAGCCCAGCAGAGGCTAGGGGAGGGGAGGGTGCACTGGGCAGACTGGAAGGGCATGGGGTGGGGGAGGGCACACACAGGCTGCACGAGAAGGAGAGGGCGCTGGTGAAGACAGATTCAAAATGACAAATGCATGATGACGTAAGATGGGGACATTTTATTTCAGACAGGGAAAAGAAGTCACAACAAACGACACGTTTCGCAAAAGCCAGCAAGTGTCTCCGAGCATCACAAGGTCTAGAAGCCCCGCCTGCTGCACACCCACAGCCCCGACTTCACCACTGTCTTCTTTAACCCACAAACCCTTTGATTGTCTCTTTAAATGACTGTTATTTTTCAATATTGCTTTTAGGGAGAGGATACAAAGATAATTCTGTCTTCCCTCTAACAAGTTGATCAAATTTTGTCTTGTATTATTCATGGTTTTGGAAAGGCGTCTTTCAGCCTCAGAATTCATCACCGGTAATGACATGTGGATTCTTTTTTTCCCCCTCGAGATTGTTATCAGCTTTGGGGAAACCTCTGTCAAGCATCTCTCGTCTATGAGCTATGAGATTACAGAGCATATCGGGTTTTCTTTCTCGGCGACAAATCTAAAATGCTCTTTGGATGTATGAAACTTATTAAGCAGATTGTCATCGAGGCCCTCATTGTAGTGCCGTATAATGAGTTTTATGTTATCTTTGTCAAAGCCAGCATTTCCTGTCACCTCAGCCAGACGTTGAAGTATGGGGTTTCTGAAAGCTTCTGTGTCAGTACTTCCCATCCTAGAAGAATCAAAATGAATGGTGCCTTTATAATGGTATGACTTGGCATGATTTTTTTTCTGACACAAGAAAGCTTCCATTTGAGCCTGGTAGGCTTCCTCTGCATACAGCTGGTCCATGCTTGGCGATTGGCGGAGGTTAGGCTAACCAAAGAGTTAGAAGTGACCGTCCCCAAGGACCCCCTCACTTCTCAACACCAACTCCCCGTTTGGGAGGTTGCCCAACTCACCGATAGATGGGACCCTCCACCAGAGGGATTCGCAGAACTCGTTGGAGGCTATTCTACTCACAGTTGTGGTGTATGACAAGGAAAGGATACAGAAAACTCTCACCCAAGGGAACAAGCCCAAGAGAGACCAAGCTTGGAGCTTCCATTTTCCCTTTCATGTAGAAACAGGACAAGCTCCTCTGCTATCATCACTGTGTAAGAATACACACAGAACAGTGCTAATCCAGGAAGCCCGTCCAAGCTTCAGTGTTCCAAGTCTTAACTGAGGCGTTTTTTCACATAGACATGATGGGATGGTTGCCTATGTGACTCAGCATCATTTTAAGGGCCACTCCCATTGTGTGCGTGACCCAATGCTCCCAACCTCAGTCGTATTATTGGTCTTTCTGACATGTGTAGCCTGCACCCCCAGGTGTGGCCAGCACCCAACCAGCATCGCATTGCCAAGATATGGCCAGCCCAAAGTTCTCAGGCAAGCAAATGTCCTTCTTCTTCATCCAGGAGCTGAGACAGAAGTCAAAATTCTTTGTGGCCAGGGTCAAATTCTCTACAAGACTACCCATGGCTCGCTTCTGCCTCTGGAATCGTAGAATCTTGCTTCTCTGCCACTTTTCATACATTTCTAGTAATGGACACCATAGGACACATTCATGTCTCTGGACATCGTCAATGCTTCTTCAACAACCAACAAGTATGACTGCACAGGGACAGTGGAAGTGTCCTTGTGACAGCTAGACCTCACTGCCAGCGAGTCTGTTCTGACTCACACCAGCCCTCTAGGGAAGCCAGCGCTGCCCCCTTTGGATTCCTGAGACTTGAAATCCTGACCAGGATAGGCAGCCTCCTCTTTCTCCTGTGGAGTGATGGGTGATTGACCTTGTGGGTCGCAGCACGGTGAATAGCCCCTTAGGCCACTAGAGCTCCCTGGTGACTGCTAGACATGTGCAGACATGTGGCTAACTACTGTGCAGACAGAACCCACTAAGTCTAGACCAAATACACCCTCAGCTCAAAAACCACTTGTCCTTAGCCAGTGGCCCTAGTAGCCCCGTGAAGGGTGCTCAGTATGACAGGGAAAATCAAAGATGAGAGAAAGAGAAGCATTTGCAGATTATATCTTCCTGTTGCCAGCGACATCAAAATATATCAGCATGTGAACGCACCGCAGTGCCTTAGAAGGGATGGATGCTAATCCAAGACCCTGCAGCTTAGTGTTCTTAGTGTCATTGACTTCTACACACGATGGAGACTGTGAAGAGGGGGAGGTTGTCAAACCCAGGGCCCCTTCAGCACGCAGTAGGCATTTGGAGACAACACAGAAATAGCACCAAACTGGACTTAGTAGGGACGCACTGGGGGGTGGGGCTGCCGGCCCAGTTCAGACAAGCAGGTGATCAGGGCAGGCTGGGAAGACACAGGCTGCAAGAGGTCAAACTTGAACTGGATATGATTTAGATGGCAGAGAAGGAGTGTTTTTCTGGGTGGCGGGTATACGTTCTATGTGACCGAGCATGTGCAGGCACTCCTATGCCTGTGCGAGTGTCCGCATACTACATGTATGTGTGCGTGTGTAAGTGTGTAAGGAAGGGATCATGGGTTTCAAATGAGACCTGCAAGCAGAATGGCCGCTGCTTATCAGTCTGGCCAAAGTGCAGGACACTGGGGCAGAGGGAGGGGAAACCTCTTGCCCAGGGTTTGGAAAACTTGGTCAGAGGCAGAACATAGAGTCTCCTCGGGGTTCCCTGACACCATATCCCTACCTGGAACAGTCTCCAGTTCTTCCCCAAGGTGGTATCAGTGAAGCCCAAAGACAGAGCAGTCCTCAGAACCTGTAAGTCCAATGGTCCTCTCTGCCTTCCCCTGAGGTGGTATTGTGGCCTGATGCATCGTCTCTGTGGCCCTGATTCTGCACAGAGACCTGGCAGAAGGGACCAGCCTTCACCGAGGGCAGGTCTGTCTGTACTAGGGCTGGTGAGATCTGGGAGCTAAGAGGAAGAGAGACATGCACACATGCGTGTCATGTGTGTGAGTATTTCAGGTGGCAACTAAAGGTGAAATGTATGAGCTCAGTGGCAGGCTGGTGAGTAATTTAGGTGGTACGTAGGAAGAAATCTAGTTGCCAGCCACTCTTGCTTTTTTGCATCTGAGCACGTGAACACGTGTGTGTGCGCACATGGATCTGCCTACAGTTCCAAGGGAGAGAAAGGGCCACAGAGTTAGGCTGAGACTGGCTAACAGATGGATACAGGTTCCAAATTATCCCTGTAGCTCTATTTACCATTAGAGAAAACCATTTGGACATGCCGAGAGAAAGAGGCCAACGCCCCCTCGCAGACTGAACTCATAAATCTCAGGCCTCTGGGAACAGGGCCCACCCTTTCCAGGCCCAGATAGACAAGAGATGCTGGCCCAGACACACAGAGTGTGGAAACTTCCACTGGCCGGCGGCTGACCTCCCCGCCTCAGAGTTCTGCTTCTTAAAGAGACCCAGCTTCAAGAGCAAACTGACTGCCTAGCCCAGAGCTGGGCACTGACTTGAATATTGTCCTATACCCAGAGAAACTTTTCTGCCTTTTTCCATACCCAGCATGTCTCATAAATTTGGGAAAGGGTTCGATTGCCCCTTAAATTCAGAAGACTAGAGTTATTTTTGTTCTACTTCTGAAAAACCTAACCTCCATGG
>PVJH01033303.1:0-21707 GCA_004026705.1 Nesogale talazaci
CATCGGTCAATGGCCTTCTAATGTCACCATGGCCTGTCTTAGGTTGGTAAAGAGTGCTCCTGATCTTACCCGTCATTGGCTGTCAAGTTCAGCTCACGGAGGCAGAGGGTCTTATCACATACTAGTCGTGTGTGCCACTCTGTTCAAGATTGCTCATCTCCAAGCGACAATAATGAACTTGCAGGGGTCTTGCTTGAATGGTCTCAATCTGGTACTTAATAAATGCCATGAGGTTGTTAAATAATACTGGCCGTAATGAAAGCAAAAGCAATAAACTAACGAGGGGGCCCCAAGGTGGCAAGAGGTAAGGGAACAGTCCATTGAGCCCGGTCCACAGTGGATTGGTGGTCAACTCCTTTCTTCTCTTCTCCGAGTCTTCTTGCAGCCACTTGATTTTGTCTCTTATGATTCCAGATTTGTTGGCATAAAAACAGCATCTTTCCTGTAAAGCCAAACCAATACCTCCCGGCTCTGCAGCAAGTGAGTCTAAACCTCTTCTATTTTGTAATACTACTTCTGCTAAAGAATCTACCTGATCTTGCAAATCTTGTGTAGTGCCTGATGAGGCCTGCATATCTGAGATTAGCTGCCTAGATAATTATTGATATTTCTGTCATTGCTAATGAACAGAAACATTTTGAAACATTTCTTTGGGGAGCGATGTAATATTTTTTAACATTGTATTAGCACTTCATCCACGTGATACAATTCAATAACATCAAGAGGAATTGTACAATTGTCAACATATTCAATTCTAGAACACTTTCTTTTTTCTTTGTGCTCTTCATTATTCATGTATTTTTTTTCTAATTGTGGCAAAAATATACACAACAAGACATTCTCCACCTCCACAACTTTAACTTATATAATTCAGTGCCATTGATGATACTCTTTATGGTGTACAACCAATATTGATATTCTTTTCCAGGAACATTTCTTTACGTGGCTATTGGCCTCCTGGATATCATATTTATTAATTTTCTAGTCACTTATTTTTTAATTTCGTTATTTGTATTTTACTTATTAAGGTGCTGTCACGTTAAACTACAGATTTTTTTAAACTACAGATTTTTTAAATTGCATTTGATAAGATGGATCATAAGTAAGATGGACTTGCCTGTTTCTACTACTATGTGAGCCATTTTCTTGATTTACATTTCTCTCTTTTCTATGCATACATATTTGTGGTTTTGCCTCTCTTCAGGACTCGGTCTAACACCTTATTTATCTGCTTATAAGTTGCTTTTATTACTTAATGCAGGATTGTGTATATAGTAGTATTTACTTCTGTCACCTCTACTTGTACTTCTCCCAGTGTCTTCATTGTCTTGATCAATTTTTGCTAAATTTCCTCTAATTGTATATGACCTTGCCCTTTATCCAACGGAATATTGAATCCATCTTCTAGGTAATGATTTATCTTTGCTCACTCTCCCACCTCTGTTAACATCAAAGAATATGTCTGTGTGGAAACCTTTCCTTGACTTCATATAAGTATGTTCTCATATAATATTTGTGCATATTTCATTCAACATAATGCCCTGCTAGGTTCATCCATGTTATGATCTGTCCCACATATTTATCACAATTTGCTAATGTTGCATAGTATTCCACCATGTGCATGCATGGATAGCTTGCTTATCCATTCATTCACTAGCTGGAATTTAAGTTGTTTTCCATTGTCTTGCTTTTGTAAATAGTTCTGAGATGAACATGGGAACCAATCTTTTTGTGTCAGGACTCTTGCTTCTCTAGGCTATGTCACTAGCAGGAAGATGCCAGATCATTTGTATTCCCAATGTTTTATGGCAGTGCCATATTTTTTTCCACATTGCTTGCACCATTTTGCAATCTCACCAGTACCTTATAAGGACTCCACTTTCTCCACACCCTTACCAACATTGACTGTTTTCTGTTTTGTTTTTAATTTTGTTATTCATGTTGCCTCGAGATGACATCTAATTGTTGTAATGACCCTGGCCCAGCTATAGGTTAAACATTGCACAGCTAGCTGCCAGGTTGGTACTTCAAACCCAACAGCTGCTTTGTAGGACAAAGACGAGGCTATCTGGTCCTCTAAATCTTTACAGTCTTGGAAACAATATAGGTTGACTATGAGCCAGAATAAGTTCAATCACGGTCGGTTTGGGTTTTAATGGGTAAGTATTCTGAGCATTTCTTCATGGGTTTGTTAATCCTCTTTTTCTCAAATTGTGTATAATAAAGGTAAAAGTTCCCTGTACTACTATCATTTCACCCTAAATTTTCTTTCTTTCTTTCTTTCTTTTTTTTTTTTAGGCATCACTGCCCTCAGGTGGTGGGAGTAGGAGGCCCAGCCTTTGCTCCTGGGAGCTGGAATCGAACCTCCAACACAGTGGGCCGCAGTCCCGCGCACAACCACTACGCCACCGGGGCTCAGCCCCTAAATTTTCTTTCTTGGCTTCAGTGTTCTCCTAAGACCCTGGTCAAGAACGGGGAAAGGGTGATGAAAGCACAGAACAGGGTGAAAAAGTCACAAATGGAGGAGAATGGGCTTTAAAGCAGAATCAAGAGATTGAGATTTCATCACCAGTATGTTTGCGTTTGGGTTAGTCTCTTCCCTCACGTTGGTTTTCTCTTCTGAGCAGTAAAGGATAGAGTGAATATTGTCTCTAAGGTTTCTTTTTTAAAAACAGTATTTCCATGTGTCTTCAGTGAAGGTTTGCTAAGCATTTTAGATTCCCACTTGACACTTGGTAAACAAAGTGCACTCATTGAGCGCATTCTGGTCATCAGCTTCTAATATTCTGGTTTTGCTGCTCCCTTTTCTTCTGTGTTTTAGAGGAATCGCTGGCATTTTGCTCTCATATAGATAGATTTTTAACGGAGCACTGTTTTTCAATGGCAATGCACTTTAGGCTTTGTGCTAAACTGTTATTCTGTTAAACGGTGACCTCAGGGGATACTTTGGGGTACAGGTTTAATTAATATCCCAGGGAATAATCTCAGGGGCCCTTGTGATCTAAGTTACTCCATTAAGCCTGTGTCTTTTAATAATTTAAGTTCTCATATTTGTTCTCATTCTTCAGGGTCCATTTTTGTAATCTGATCATAAGAGTTATTAATGGTAGTTGGGCACCATCCAGCAAATGAGGCCACGGTTTGTGCACACTATTAGACCTTTAAGGTCGTTTCTTCTCGGAGGTGGGTCTCGGGTTCTTACTGAACTTACTTCTGGGTTCATGATGCCTCCCATTCTCTGACACATCATCACTCTCAGGATTCTCTCTTAGGGCTATGCAGGCACACATCACAAAGACTCAGCCTTACGTTGAGGTTGGAGAAGTAGGGCAGAATCTCTAGAGACACCAAGCTGCTCCCCAAGCACCCACTTAACAGTGTTCCCATTGTGACTTCCCCAGCCCTTGTAATTGAATTACACCAATGTCAAGAACAGTTGCAGCCCGCAAGTATACAAAGTGCAGCCATCAGCTCTATTTTACTCTCCATCCTGCAGCTGGAGTGATTTTTCTCAAAGTCAGATGGGATTGTGTTGCTTCTCTGTTTCGAAAAATTCGGTGGCTCCCATTTCTCTACTGGATGACATTCAAATGACTTCATATGGCTGCTCAGACTTTTCATGATTTATTAATTTATACTGTTTATCTCTCACCATTCCTTTCTTCTAATACCAGTATTCTTTCAGTTCCTCAATTGTCATTATTCTTTCTCATCTCTAGGTTTTTGAATTTGTGTCCTCCCCCAATCTACTCTTTTCCCCTGTCCCAGGGCAGTCTTCTGCTTGTCTTCCCAACCTCATCTTCCAGGCCCGGACGCTCTTGGGAAGCTTTCTCAAATGGGGTTGTTGTGGTAGCTGGTTAGGTCTGACTCATCTCACTCATGGTGAGCGCATGCACAGCAGGAGGAAGCATTGCCTGGTCCATGATTGCTGTCATGCTCGTGTCTGTTGTTGAAACCACTGTGGAATTTTGAATGCCTCCCAGCTTACAGAGGGGAGAGAAGAAACTGTCTGCTCTGTAAGATTTACAGCTTCAGAAATCCTCTGCAGCCGCCCTCCTCTGTCCTGTCAGGTCCCAGTGCATCGCAGCTGACTCTGTGGCAGTCTGTTGTGTGTTTTCCAGCATTTGAAGACTTATCTTCCTGTCGTATATCACATAATATTCTGGTGTGATGTATGAAGTCCTCATTGACTGATTCTCAGAAGCAAAGCCACAGGCTTGTCTAATCATGTCGTGTAGAAGTTCTACTAAGTATTGCTGATATTTGAAATCTTACTGATATAACTTCCAGAATCATAGGAACATGCAAGCCGATGCAGTGCAAGAAACGACAGACGGGTGGTGGGAGATGGGGTTACTTGCCTGGTGTGTTTCTCCTGATCTAAGACTACCACTCTATGTTGTGATCACGTTCTTCCCCGCACAAACTCTGAGCTTTGTGCATCTGATCTCAGCTTTAAAAATTTGACATCCTACTTTGCCGATTTGAGATCAAAAGGACGACTGGCGTCTTAAAAGACTGAGTGATCATCCAAGATGCAACTGTTGGTCTCATTCTCCAGAGCAAAGAATAGTGAAGGAAGATAAAGGCACATAGAAATAATAATAATTTGTAAATTAGCAAGGGTTTGTGAGGTTCTGAAAGGGATACATACAACAGAGGGTACTGAAAAGAAAAAAATTTAGAACAAAATTCAAAATCATTTACTAAAAAACAAAAAAACTTTTACTGGTCTCATGGAGACTTGGGGAGCACACACACACACACACACACACACACACACCACTCTCACATTCATAAGATTATGGCCCTCGATTACTCTTTGAACCTGGAAAGGAACTGTGAGTGTGAACCCCAGGGTTCAGTTTTCAGCCAAACAATAGACAGGTTTATATGGTGAAGAGTAAGATTAGGGAGGTACATACTCCTTAGAATGATCAGCCATTTGACATCAAAAGTTCAGTAGGCAGAGTTAGGCGAGAAGGAAGGATGAAAACGGAAAACACAGGGAGGAAGTAGGAAGAGTGAGGCTGTATTGTGGGGATTGCAATCCGTGACATAAAACTAAATAAGTACGAATTGCTGAGTGGAAAACTGATTTGCCCTTTGGCCATTCACACAAGCCACAATGAGAAGCAGACCAAGAAAGAAAGAGGAGGAGGCTTTGGATTATTTTGAGTAAACACACAACCCTGTATTTCTCATGTGAATAGTTGCAGGTGGCAGCTCTTAAGATTAGGAGGAAAACATTTTTCCCATTTCTTATAATAATTGACATCAATCTTGATGCTTGATTGAATAATATACTATGAATTGTTGACCTATGTAACTAGTAGGAAACGCTACAAAAACCAATTGCTGTCAAATCCATTCTCACTCATAGCTGTTCTATAGGCCAGGGTAGAGCTGCCCTTGGGGTTTTCAAAACTGTCATCTTTACTGAAGAGGACGGCTACCTTTTTCTCCTAAGGAGCAGGCAGTTGGTGGATTGGAACGGCTCTCCTTTGAGTTAAGTACTTAATCTTTGCACCACTAGGGCTCCTTGGGGAAAATGGACATGAAGTTAGAAATGAGGATGTGATTTTTATGAGATGACATAATTATTTATGAATGTAGGCATTTTGACAAGATTCGTTTTATCAAGATTATAAACTTTCTTGCCACAGCAATAAACAATGAAGTAGAAACAGGAAGTGAACTTGAGTTTCAACTGCATATTACATGTCACTTCAGAGTAACAGTATTCTGGCCTCCATGGATACAACTTATGAAAGGTGACTGACAGTTTGTGAAGTAAATGGTCCTGAGGCCTTCATGCTGGTGTGCAATCCTGACTGAAATGCCACAGCTCATGCTTTAAAGCTCTAGTCCTACCTAAAGTGCTATTTCCTAAGCTTAGGTAAATCAGATCATTGTAGATGCTGTATTATTCATTTAAAGCCCCAGAGAACTAATCTACTGACAGCAGAAAGTGTAGAATTCACAGGCAAGTGATTTGCTTTTAGTAATTCACCTTCCCATGTAGATGTGAAAGAATGACAAGTCTGTAATCCCGACTACTCGCTGATGGTGAGAAGGACTTTTTATTGGAATTTTGTTCTTTGAAATTAATAGAAATTATCACAAACACTAGGAAAACAGTAATCAAAGATATCGTTATTGTGTTAGGCCAAGTTGACTAGAGAAAAAAAATCCACAAACTCTCATATATGTCTAAGAAGGTTCTTAATATCAAAGATTAATTGTATATCAAGAAAACATCCCAGCCCACACCAAGTCCATAAGTATGATTAATAAGTCTGATACAAGTCCAAAAATCTCTCTTCAAACCCATCCAGGCACATGTAATGACGCAGAATGCAGGGAGATCACAGGCCATTGGATAAAGTCTTGTGGATCCAACGGCAGTGGAAACATCACAGGGCTGGTACAGATCTCTGACACATGGTCTCAACGTTGCTCCATATGGCTTGCCTACAAGAAGGGGAAGCAGAGAGAGAGAGAGAGAGAGAGAGAGAGAGAGAGAGAAAGTTCCCAGAGTCCACATGAGAAGGTCATGGCCACAAAGAGTTATCAACAGACTTTAACCTGATTGACTGGCTAGACTCCACCTCTTCACTCTTAATACCCTCAAGTTGACACGATACTATCTGGCTACCACAACTGTCATCATCTACTGTCTTCAGATCAGTAAATACTACCTGTTTCTCTTTTCTGGGGTAACTAAAGGGTATGAGTCAGGAGGCTCGGGTCAAATCTACTCTTTTCTGGCTGCAAAATAAACCATCTTACCTCACTGGTCTTCAATTTCTTCAGTAACTAGGTGGAGAGTGATGTGATTCATGGCATATATATATATATATATATATATGGCAAATATATATATATTTTTTAGGGGCTTCAAAAAGTTAGTGCAAAAATCCCATTATCGTTTAATTTCATTTTCCACTAACTTTCAAGCTTCTCTCACCTATAAAAACATGCTATGAATGTGTCTACCTATTAAGTGGAAAGCTGTCTTTGTTCTGATAAAAATACCCAAAATATAGTGAGATTTTCATATTTTTTAAACTAGGGTACTGCCTGCTGTTTTCTTGAAATGGTTTATTTGGTTGGGAAAAAACTATATATGTCAAAATTTCTAAAATGTAAATCTCCATGGTAACAAATGAAACCCAGTAAAACAAATGGATAAGCACTGGACTCCTAACTGAAAGGTTAGCCATTCAAATCCCCCAGCAACTCCACGCGAAAAAGACACCTTGATGTGCTGCCGCAAAGAGTAAGCTCAGAAAGCCCTACAGGGAGGTACTCCTCTGTCACCTGGGGTGGTCTTGATTCAAAGGCACCCAACTCCATAATAAGAAAACATCGTCATTGAGACAGATGCAAATTTTACAAAGCTGGACATCACAGAGAAATATCACTAACATTTTCAAAAATGAGCTTAAATGTTTTCTTTTCCCTTTCCTACTCTTTCATTTAATGATAGCTCCACTCATCTGTCAGTGTGTGGTGACATCTGTCACTGTAGTGGTGCTTTTGTGTTGTTCTGATGCTAGAGGCCATGCTTTGAGTTTTTCAAACACCAGCAAAGTCATCGATTGGTAGACAGGTTTCATCTGAGTTTCCAAACCAAGGCTTGTAAGAAAAGGCAGGTAATTTGCTTCTGAGAAATTCAAAGCTTCTATTTTTATGAATAATGACTTCATGTGTCTGAGAGTGTCACAGTGACCAGTGGGGGTTTGGGGGAAAGTCCATCACCAGGTTGTTTGGGCAGACACCTCTGTGAGAATTCACACTGCCGACTTTCGGTCATCAAATATATTAATCATTTGTCCCTTCTCATAGCTCAAAACACAAACAGTATTTTCTAAATTATTAAAAGAATGGATGTGTCAGAATTATCTGAATTCTTTCGAAGGATAATTATAAACTGCAGGAATATTCTTTTTTTTTTTTGGCATCACTGCCCTCTGGTGGTCGTGGGAGCTACCCTGCCTTGCTGCCGCTGGATTTGAACTGCCAAGCCAGTGGGCCGCAGTCCTGCACTCAACCACTACGCCACCGGGGCTCAGCCCGGAATATTCTTTTTAACAGATGTACTTTCACTGTGAATATTGAGATTCTGTGTGAACTTTAATAGAAACATGTTATTAATAATTTGGTTATCCTCAAATTAATATTATTCTGTTATTCCAAAAGCCATGGCCTAGTTAGCTTATTTAGTATTATTTGCCAAGCTGTGATTTATGGTTGGTGCAGACAAAGACTCGCCTTCAGAATCGCACATCTCTGTTTGCTAGATTCTTAAATTCCAGGGCTGAGCCCCGGTGGTGTAGTGGTTGTGCGGGGGACTGCGGCCCACTGGGACAGAGGTTCAATTCCAGCAGTGGGGCTGGGCCTCCTACTTCCACCACCGGAGAGCAGTGATGCCCCACCCAAAAAAATTCTTAAATTCCAATTAGAAGAACTACTTCTCCAATAACAATAAATAAAAATGTTTGATACATCCAGCAGCAAGGCTGGGCCTCCTACTCCCACCACCAGAGGGCAGTGATGCCAAAAAGCCAAAAAAAAAATGTTTGATACATCTAACCAACAGCAAAATACAACTTTAAAACAAAATTCAGAGGCTGAGCCCCGGTGGCGTAGTGGTTGTGCGCGGGACTGCGGCCCACTGGTTTGGAGGTTCAATTCCAGCTCCCAGGAGCAAATGCTGGGCCTCCTACTCCCACCACATTTAGGCAATGTGCCTAAAATAAATCAAAAATAAATAAAATAAAATTCAGGAGAAAATAGATTGTGTTAGTCCGGGTAGGTTAGAGAAACAAATTCATAAACATGCGTGTGTATAAAAGGGAGAGATTTATATACAAAAGGAATGGAACATTGAGAAAACTTTCCAACCCAGTCCAGTCCAAGTCCACAAGACTGATGTTAGCTCAATGTCCTATACCAATCTATAAAGGTTTCTTCAGATTCATGAGCACATGCAATGGCACCGAATGCAGGAAGATCACAAGTCCAATGGGTAGAATGCCTTTAGATCCAGCTCTGACAGGGGTCTCCAAGTGGCTCCTCTGGCTTCAGAAGTCCAGTTTCATCAGGGTAAACCCATGTGGATTCTCCTCCGGGATGTCTCACAGGGAGTCAGCTTTGTGTCATGTCAGTAGAGCATCTCCAAGGGACTGTGTCTCACCTCCAAGGGGCAAATATGGCCAGATTTCCCAGAAGCCTCAGGAGGAAGCCATGCCCACACAGAGGTCTCATTGGCTGTCTCCAGATTGACGAGTTAGACTCCACTCCTACACTCTTAATCCTCAAATTGACACTATATTAGGTGAGGGCCACATAGATCCTTTCACAAAATTAAATCTGATGTTTAATTTCATTCTTTATGGACTTCGTTCTAAAACTTAGCAGGAATTTACGGTGAAAGAGTAATCTGATTCAGCTATGGACATCTTAAGTTTATTTTTTAAAGGGGTGAGTCATCCTTTGCCTGGATTTGGGTGTGGTGCTCACTGGTGAATAAACCGTTCAATTAGCCAACAAGTTTAATTTAGGCAAATGGATAGTCAGTCGGGCGGGTGGAGGTGGGCAGGGGGAGGGTGGAAGAGTTCCCAAATCTCCAGGATCCTTATGATGAAGAGTTTTCAGGACTGTGAAATGCATGGTTCCATTTTATGAGTAATGTTCTTGAAACCCCAGACAGCCATCAGGTAGCAAGCCTGAGCTCGTAGGAGTGATAAGCACCTTTCCGGGAGCAGTTGAAAGTCTTCCCCGCCTAGATTAAGGGAATCTTTGCGAATACATGATACCATATGGCTGGTTTTGTCCTTGCCAGAAGGGCCTGAGGCAGCCCACGGATGTCTGTAGTTCACGCCTATCCAGCTGCACACCTCCACGGGTCAGAGAACCTCTCCATCTCCTGGCACGGCTGCCGAGCCGCAAAGAATGCCAGCTAAAAGGAAAACGTGAGAAGGAAAAGATGAAATCCCGGGTTGACAGCCCTCGCTTTGTTTTCTGGGGTGGAATCCAGGGGTTTTAATTCTGCCTGAACTGTTCCACCACTTTCCTCACTAGAATGTCTGTCCTGAAGCACCGGACCGAAGCAAAAGCCTAATGAAGCGTGCGCCGGGTGTGAAACGAGGGGAGAAGGGGAAGGGTCAGGTTACACGTTCACACGTCCTCACAAAGCCGTTAGGAAACGGGAACTGGGGGCGTCAAGTTCTGGTACCCGCGAAAAGCCCTTCTACTGCCCTGCGGGGCCCCTGAGGCTGAGCGCTCCTGCTTCATAGTGCTGTGCTCGGGGCGCCGGTTTTCAGCGCTGGTGGCTTGATCAAAGCCGCAGTGAAGGATACAAGGACAACCAGTCAAAAGGTCAGAGGGCCTGGGAGAGGGGCTTCGTCAAGATGCCATTCGGGAGAACCAAGAGAGGCTTTTCGCGACAACCTTAGTAGATGGTGTCTCCGACTGACTGCCGTCCCACGTGGGGGCCCAGGCACAGGCGCCCCGTCTCTGCGGCCCGCGGCTTCAGACGTTCGGTGCGGGCGGATTTCGCTTGGCCGGAGCTGAGGGCCCCCCCTCCCAGTCCCCTACCCTCAGCTACAAACCCACCTCCCGGCAATTGATGAGTTTACCCATTCACCCACTCCAACCCCTCTGGGTGCGGCTGGCGCTTCTCCAGAACTCTCCTGCTCCCTGCTCCAACCCCTGCAATTAAAGATCAATGGCCGGACTTGTGGGTGCAGAGGGGCGCATCTGAATAGAGTGCATGAAAGCACTGGGACACCAGCCCTTTCCCCCAAGTAATGAGGGAAAGCGGAGCAGTTTGAACACACTCGGAAATGCAAGCCCAACTCGGTTCTCTCCTCTGGGGCATACAAAGAACCCTAGAAAACTCGGCCAACGCTCTCTGGCGGCCACCCAGAAAGCGTCTCCTGAATGAGAATGGGTTCGTGGCTTTGTTTCTTCTAGTCGACCAGCGGTTCCCGAGAGCCTCCAGCACCCAAGGCGAATTTCCCGAGCCTGCGTACGACTCCTGCCGGCGACGGCCACCTCGCCAGGGCTCAGCCACCAGAGCGCTCCAAGCGTCAGAACCCTGGAGAGCAGCCGCCCGACGCCGGGAGTCTGGCCCGCCTGCGCCAAGGGGCTCAACAACGTTTACACGCTGCTTCCTGCCCCTACCCTTCTTCTTGGCAACCAGCTCTCTTGCTTTTTCACACATAGATTAGACCGTCTCTTTGTTTTGCTAGCAGAGTGGTTTGGTGGAGTTAGACTCCATTGTGAGTATATGTAGCAAATGTTCATGAACACCTCGAAGAGCGTCGCAAAACTCAGCCGGGGCAGAGCAGCGCACCGTGCAAGTTACTAAGTCTAGAAACTGGCCTGTTAACAGAATGCTTGCCTCCATCTCCAAGAAAAACATCTTTACCTTCCCCTGCCCGTTCTGGATTTCTAAGCAACATGTGGGAGTTCAAAGAGATTCCGTGTTGCCAAGAATATGATGGGGTGGAGTGAAGCGCCAGTAGGAAGTTCCTTTGAAGGAAGGACCCCAACCTTGAGTCTACCCCTGTTGAGCCCAACACACAGCCAATCAAATGGGCCCATTCCCTTCCTGCACCTATCTGACTTGGGGCTGGATTCCCTGAGTCACCTTCTGCATTGGTGCAGGTCTCCTTAGATGGCGGTTTGGTTTCAACTTAGCCTAGCGCCCAGTGGTAGGCTTCATTGCGGCCATCTCAGGAAGTGGGTAAGGTAAAGGGGCAGGAGAACAGGGAAAAGGAAAATCACACACAGAGAGAGAGCAACAAATGCAAAAGGGAATTTTCTAAATTTTAAAGAACCAAGTGTTGGTGCTAAGGGTGCCTACCAATCCCCTGGGAACGTTAACTTGTGGAGTCTGATTTGAGAGGTCGGGGTTGATCCCAGGAGTCTGCACTGTGTCTGATGTTATCAAAGCAGCTGGTCCACGGAATATGCCAGAATAGCACTAAATCAGAAAGCCATTGAACCCAGATCATTGAACCAAAGACTTTTCATTTCACTTTCACCCACCTCGTTTTGTATCTCCAAAGTAAGGAGCCCACTTAAATGTAAGTTTTCTTCATTCTGTGGCCTAATGCAACAGTAATGGTGTTCTCTCTCTTCCTCCCTCCCTCCCTCCCTTGGTCTCTTCCTCCATTCTTTCCTTCCTCTCCCCTCTCTCCTCTCTCCCTCTTCCCGTCTTCAGCCAGCTCAGATTCCAAGTTCCACTGCGGCCCAGAAGCTGTTGGGCCTCTTTTCTAGCTGGCTCTCTGACCTCACGCAGTTCTGTGCTCAACTCCTTCGGCGAGAAGCCCCAGCAGCGCCCGCGTGCGTCCCGCCCCTCCAGAGGCCAGACTCTCTCTGGGACCCCCGCGCGGCCAGTTAGGCTCACTCTCCTGCTTCCAGCAGCGCTGGCATTGCCAGGCAGCCCCCCAGGCCCCTCTGCCGGCTGGTTCTCGGAGCCCAGGAAAGTGGACGACTGCACAGGACAGAGCTCCAGGCGACCGGTGAGTACCCTGTTCTAAAGCACGCCCTCCCCTCCATCCAGGTCCAGCTTCCTCTTCACGCGGGCTGACCCCTACCACCCCGGGGGCGCGTCAAGCGCCGGGGAGGACTGAGCATTGACCCCGCCCCCTCGAGAGGACTGTTTCCAAAGCCACTTTGCTTTTCCTGCGTCCTTTTCCCCCAGGGTCAGGGAAGCGGGGCGGAGGCCCTCGCCCTTCGCAGACTGCTGGTCCAATTCGGTTTCACCCACGCCCACACTCCTCTGCGCCCCGGGGCTCCTGCTCCCCTCGCGGAGGCTGCGGGGTTCGTAGGCAGGGGAGGAAATGACGTGCTGCCGGGGTAGTGGCCGGTTCTCTACCCTCGGAGCTGCGGCTCCGGGCCGGGGGCGTGGCAGTACCCGGCAGGCTACCGGGACCCACCACGCTCGGGGCCTGTCGGACTGGGCGGCCGGCTCCTCCGCTGCCCTGGACCAGTGTTCGCCTCCCCGGGACTCCACAGGGAGAAGGGGCGGTTGCGGAGGGCTTCGGCTGGATGTGGAGTCCGAGCAAGGGTCCCAGGTATTTCAAACACCCGGTCCACTGGCCGCGCGCTCTCTGCGCAAAGCCCCCAAAGCCCATCATCCCACCTCTCACCCCCGCAGTCACAAGCCCTGGTGGGGCGTTTCCCATACTGGCCCCGCCCTTCTCGGACCCCACTCGCCCAGGCGGTGGGTGACACTCGCCCGGCTCCAGGTCCACCCGGGATTCGGGGAGATTCCTGAGCCCAGGAACCGCTGTTGAGCGCGCCCCCAGCAGGAGAGAGGCAGGAACTGGAAAGGGGGGGGGGGGGGGAGGGATACAGACGCGCGAACGGAGATGGGGGAGGGACAGGGCGAGCTGGGGAGGGAAGAGGAGGAAGCGGGGAGGAGAGAAGGAGGCCGGGAGCGTGAGGCAGGGGAAAGCTGGGCACTCGGGCGACCTGGTCTTTAGAAGAAACGCAGACGCTCTCCGGACGCATGCGCACAGTAGAAGGCGGCGCCGGCGGAGGGGACCGCGGGGGCACAGTGAGTACCTCGCGTCTCCTGTTTCGAGCCCCCGGGCTCAGCGAGCCGAGTTAGCGTCGGCCTCCTCCGTGCTCCCCACGCCCAAGTGGCTGATGGCAGCCCGTACAGGTCGCCGCCCCTAAGACCACCCAGATCCCCCAATAGCCCTTGCAGATTTGGGGGTGTCGGCTGCATGTCTGTCGTCTGAAGGAGACATAAAGCCACCAGAATCCCTTTCCACCGAGTCCGCGAGCGTTGCCTTTAAAATCTAAAATGCACAATAGCCCCTGGGCGCATTGAGACCCGTGGTTTTCAGTGCACAGGAAAACGCGGGGTGCAAGGGGCGAAGGGGACTAGGAAGAGAGAGGAAACCACTCCCGAGCGAGGACAGTGGCCGGGCAAGGGACGTAGAGGAGAGCGACGAGCAGCGGGCGGCGGCAGCCTGCCTGTGGAGCGCGAAAAGGGCGCGTTTCTCATCGGCTTCGGCCTTAAAGTAGGTGCAGACCCAATGGATAGAGCCTGCGCCCGCACTTGGCCCAGGCCGCGAGGGCTGGGGTGCGGACGCTGCGCGGATCCTTCTTGAACAAGCCCCAACCTGGCGGCTGCGCTGAAGTCCGCCGCCCAAGGCTGCGGAGGCAGGGTCAGAGAGGGAGGAGGTGCAGCGCTCTGGGGGCGCGGAGGCGGGTGGTTGTGGGGTTCTGTGCATTATACACACGCTCTCCACCCCCGGCGCTGCGCACTCCCTCCCCAGATTGAACCCCTGCGACAGTGGGTGGACCCAAAGCCGCGAGCAGCGGTGGCGTTAGGCATCTGTGTGAGTGGTCAGACACATCCTCGCTTGAAGATCTAGGCTAGGGGGCCTGGAGAGGCCTTGAATAGTCTGTGTGTTCGCCTCCCCGCACCCCGCACACCCCCGCCTCTGGAAGCGCCTTACAGGCGAACCAGTGGAAGGTGAGTTCTGAGCGGTCAGAGGGCTGATGGCCCCGGTCCAGGTTAGCCCAAAGTGAAGGCTAGGAGCTCGGAGAAGCACTCTATTCTCACAGAGTGGACCTGGTGGAGAGAAGGTGGACGCACGATTTCAAACCCGAAAGAGGCAACAGCTAGACTAGAAAATCTCTATCTCCCTTACCTTTTCAGAATGTCAGAGCCCCACCACCACCCCAAGTTCTCACTTACAAGGAATCCTGGTGGCGTCGAGGTTACATGTGGCTGTGGGGAGCAAGGTCAGCTGTTCAAAACCACCTGTCGCTCTGCGGGAGGCAGAGAGATAGGGCTTTCTATTTCGGCAAACGGTTTGAGTCTTGAAAACTCAAGCAAGTCTACCCTGTCCCTTAGACTTGACATCGACTTGCTGGTGCTGAGAATTTGGTCTTGCACCAGCCTTGGGTATGAGCCAGACTCCCTTCAGAAGCTGGCAGCCCCAACTGTGGCTCCTCATTGACCCTGGAGTGCAGTGAGGGTGATGCATGGACTCATTGGCTCATGCCCCTTCTGTGGGCCATAGGTTGCCAGGCCCTTACATGGATTGACTTTATTTCATGTCGAGTAGTTCTAGACTTAGGAGAAATGAGAGGCTTTCTACTCCGCTGAAGAGCTAGTCTCAGAGGATGTAGAGAGAGAGATCCAGGTGGTGCTGGAGCAACAGCAATCTAGCAGAGGAATTACTAAGCGGCAGAAGAAGGGGGAGCATGATAGCGGGACAGGAAACAGAAGGAAAGATCTAGGAAGCAAAGCAATGGGTAAAGGTATAAGCATAAGCGTGCGCTTATGTAAACATATTAGTTCATAAAAATAGAGGTATTGCCCTATGTACATATATGCATATGAGAATATATTGAGAAAGTCGATGGACTTTGGGTTTCTACTCAAGCCCTCCCTCAATGCAAAAACACCGTTCTAATAACCTGGCATTCTATGATGCCACCCTTCCGACTTGATCGCTGGAAACAAAATGTGGCATAAGCAAATGTAATGAACAGGGTAGATGGTGCCCGGCTATAAAAAGATAAAGCATCTGGGGTCTTAAAGGCTTGAAGTTCAACAAGCAGTCATCTAGCAGAGAAGCATCAAGCCCACATGAAAGAAGCACACCAGTCAGGAAACAGGAAGCAGAAGACCCCAAACAAAGCAAACAAATTGTTGAGAAAGAGGAGGATTGGAACAGATACCAAAACTCATTTGTAGAAAGTAAGACATCACCTGACAAAAAGTCACAAGGAAGGAATGTGTCAACCAGACCTCAGGATGGCATGGATGAAACACAGTATTCCTCTGTTCTTTGAGGCTTTTTCGCCCCTCCACTGTCATGACCCTGGTTCTTCACCTCTGGCTACACCTTGTACAGATAAGAGCTCACAGCGCTGGAAATATAGGTCAGATAAACTCCTCAGGAACAGAAATGGTAGTAGCGATGCCAGGAGAGTAAGGGGAAAGGGGCAGAAGGGGAAACCAATTGCAATGGTCAATGCTAAGAATGATTTATTGAAATAATAATTAATATTAAAATTTTAAAGATTATAAATAAATACATGTATATTCTGAATGCTCTAAACAATACATATAATGAAGCAAAATTAGAAAATGAATACTGTTTAATATAATACCACCCAGATTTAATAAAATGCATGTCTGCATCTGAACCCTTTTTATTGCATTTATCTAACATCCAATATTTATGTTAAATTGTCTAACATTTAAGATCATCTATACTCTTTAATCCAAAATATTTCATTTTGTAAAGTATATACTAGAAATGCATCTTAACCCGTGACCGTGGCCACCCCATGTAGAGTAGAGTAGGACTGTTTCCTGAAGTCCTTAAGATTGTGACCTAGCACCTCTGGGTGAATTTGATCCATAAACCTTTCGGTTAGTAGTCCACTGTAACTAACTGCTTGTGCCACCGGATAATAAGGGCCAGCACTGAATTAGAATTATGTCTTCTAGCTTACTCTCTAGGGCTCTTTCGCCCCACATGGGTGACTAAATAAAAAAGCACTGCATAAGGAACTGTATGTAGGCCTGTGTTATCTCCATCACGGAGAAGGATGTTGCAACACTGCAATGATTGCTGCTGTGAGACAACTTGGTGTGGAACCCACACGTAGAAGACACAACTGGCCAAAGATAAAGTGAGGTAACATATCAAGCTGTAATTTAAGGTCCCCTTTGAATGTGCCTTTTACTGCATATTCTCTCAATCCTTTTTAGCAGTTTTTTTAGAAATCACTTTCGAGCTTTTCTGAAATTCTTTTTAAAAATCCTGATTGGCTTCTAGGAAAGCTTTTTAGAAAAAGCCTTTGAAGTTACATGGATGGAGATTTTATGATCACAGAGTCTGTGGATTCCCAGGAGTAAAAGAAAAAAAGCTTTCCTATTTAAATGCAGGAGCCTGGTTGGTCTTATTTCAGGAACTTGAATATCAAGTTCCTAAAATCCTGCTGTTTTGTTTTTTTCATTTCTACATATGGCAATCTAATGACTCCACCTTAGCTGGGCCCTTGGCAGATGGTGGTGTAAATAAACGTCGATCCCTCACAAGTGGTATAGGAATTCATGTGGCAGTATCTTTCTAGTGTGCACCTGGCCTTGAAAGGTGATTTATAGAAATGATCCTCTAAGCAGACACTTCTCAGAATTTCTGCCTGTTTCATTGCAGGAAGAGAATAGGGCTTAATGTTCTCTTTTCACTTTGCATCTCAGGGATTCTGGCCACATGTCCTTAGACAAACTGCAGCCATTTCGACAGACCTGAGTTTTGAAATCATATGCTGTTTCAGATCTCAATATAATTACAATGACCTATAGAGCATGCAAGAGGACTTCAGATTTTTCAAGGAAAAATGAAATTAAAAGATCATGGAATTTTCACATGAATTTTTTGAAGCCTTCTCATACAGATCCCTGGTAACAAATGAGATCCCTTCCTAAGTGTGTGATCAATTAAATTTGTTGATATCTCAGAAACATATGATGCTTATTTAGCCTTGTACAGGAAAACAAGGCTCCGAAATTGTTTCCATGATTTGCAGTTTGCACCTGCAGTGAGTGAGGGAATTGTGATGAAAAGTTTATTTCAAACACATAAGCAAACAAACGCACTCCCATCGAGTCGATGCCAGCAAACAGTGGCCCTAAGGGACAGGTTTCCAAAACTCTACGTCTTTACAAAGGGTAGAAAACCTGTCTTTCTCCTGCAGAGAAGCTGGTGGCTTCAAAATGCTGACCTTGCTGTTAGCAAACACATAGGCACCGCACCACCAGGGTTAAACCCGCTGTTTCAGAGTGAGGGCAGATTTACTTAACACTAAAGGGAAAGTGTCAGTGGGCTGAAAGCTGGAATTATTTTTTAATGCGCCCCGGGTGAGTCAGAACAGGGACTTATATTCAAGTAAGTGATGTCAGGAAGCAAATAGCAAGGTCATTTGCCTTGTTCATCTGAGTCAGAGCTTAGTGTTTAGTACAATTAACTGTGAATCACTGACTACCGGGCATCGTAACGATGGTCCTGGAATGTTAACTTGAGTAGATTGGATGACTGTATGATTTTAGTCAGTTCATCCTGAGATTGAATGGGCTTGTTAGAGGTCAGTCCTAATGAAGTTTGATGTGACTAAGTGCTCTGGTGGTATAGTAGGTTACTGGTTGGGTTGCTCCAGGGCTCTAGCGTAGCTCCATGTGTCTTGTCTTCAGGAATGTCTCACAGAGAGTGTGTATCCTGCCTCCAGCAAGCTATTTATCTCCTTGTCAAAGTGCAACCTGATTGACAGGCTAAACTCCACCCTTCGCTCCTAATAGTCACAAATTAACAACAGATTGTGTCACTGCCACAATCTAGGTCCGGTTGAGAGGATTTTAGTTTTCTTTCCATTGAGCTGTAATCCATATTGAAGGTTGCAGCCCTTGCCTTTCATTAGCAAATGTTTCAAGTCATCCCCACTTTCAGCAAGCCAGGTCCTGTCGTCGGCATGTCCAAGGTTGTTAACAAGGTCTTGGCAGCCCTAGTGGCTTTGTGGTTGTGCTTTGGACTGCTAACCGCCATGCCACAGTTCCAAACCACCAGCTTGTTCAGGGGAGGAAGGTGATGTTTTTCCTCTTGTCAAAAGTTAAAGTCGGGGCTGAGCCCTGGTGGCGTAGTGGTTGTGCGCGGGACTGTGGCCCACTGGGACGGAGGTTCAGTTCCAGCAGTGGGGCTGGGCCTCCTACTCCCACCACCGGAGAGCAGTGATGCCCAAAAAAAAAAAAAAAGTTAAAGTCACGGGGGCTGAGCCCCAGTGGCGTAGTGGTTGTGCGCAGGACTGCAGCCCACTGGGATGGAGGTTCAATTCCAGCTCCACAGGAGCAAAGGCTGGACCTCCTACTCCCACCACCAGAGGACAGTGATGTCCAAAAACAAAAAACAAAACAAAACAAAAAGTTAAACTGCCCAAGTGGCAGTTCTACCATGTCCTGTAGGGTCACTATGAGTCGGAAATTACTAGTGGCAGTGGATTTGTAGGGAAATGGCACCAGTGCTACATCCTTCATGTAATCCAGATTCTCTGATTTTTGTCCAACATATAGATTAAATAAGTATGGTGAGAACACACAACCCCCACACATGTCTCCTGATTTTAGATCATGCAGTTCTGTTCACAAAACTACCTCTTGGTCTGCAGCCAATTAAGCCGACTGTCCTCCTCCTTGTGGGGGCCGGCGTGCACTGGCTGCAAACAGCAAGTCTCCTGGGTAGTGTGCACAGCCTCTTGGCCTGTAGAGGCTGCCCTAAGGGACCTTGGAGACAAACAATCTTTGGCTGCTCTTCTATGCCTTGGGCCTGGCTAATTTCTGCTCTCCCTAAAGTAGACTCCAAACTGGGATCCAAGGTGCTTTTGGGGAATCTCAAGGCACAGTGGCTAGAGTCCACATAGGCCAAGTTATCATGTCCTTCGTACCAAACTTCAAACAAGGAGCATGTGACTGAGGCCTCAAACGAGGCCAAGTTCAAGTTCCTTAGGTGGCAGAAGATCCACATCTCTAAGAAGTGGGGCTTCACCAAGTTTAGTGCCGATGAGTTTGAGGACATGGTGGCTGAGAAGCGCCTCATCCCGGACGGCTGTGGAGTCAAGTGCATCCCTCACTGTGGCCCCTTGGTCAAGGGGTGGGTCCTGCATTCATGAAGGCCTGGGTAGCCTTGCGCTGCCTCACTTGTACCCACCAAATAAAATTGAACTTCCTGATTTAAAAAAACAAAAGTTACCTCTTGATCCATGTATAAGTTCCATAGGAGCACACTGTATTGTTCTAGGAATCCCATTCTTCTCAGGGCTACCCAGAGTTTGTTATCGCCCATATAGTCAAATGCATTTCCAGAGTCACAGTAAACATCTCTTTGATGTTCTTTGCTTTCAGTCAAGAACCATCTGACATGAATAATGATATGTCTTGTTCCACATCCTCTTCAGAATCCATCCTGAATCTCTGTGAGCTCCTTGTCAATGTACTACTGCAACCATTGTTAAATGATATTCAGAAAAATCCTACTTGAGTGTGATATGGATGATATTATCCTATACCAGTGTTCTCAACCTTCCTAATGCCTCTATCCTTTAATACAGTTCATGTTGTGGTGACCCCACCCTAACCATAAAAGTATTTTTGTTGTTGCTTCATAACTCTTATTTTGCTACTGTTATGAATCAGGAGACCCCTGTGAAAGGGTCATTCAACCCCCCCCCCCAAAGGGGTCATGACCCACAGGTTGAGAACCACTATTCTATACGTTGAGAATTAGGTGAAGTCACCTTTCTTTGGAAGAGGTACAAATTAGGATCTCTTCCAGTCAGTTGACCAACAATCTGTCTTCCAAAGTTCTTAGCATAATTGAGTCTGTGCTTCCAGTGCTTCAACAGATTGTTAAAGCATTTCAACTGGTATCTCATCAGCTCCTCAGCCTTGTTTCTGGTTGATCCCTTCATTGTGGCTTGAACGTCTTCCTTCAGTACCATTGGTTCTTGCGCATATGCGCCTTCCTGAAAGGTTGAATGACAACTAGTTCTCATCGGTACAATGACTCTATGTATTCTCCCCATCTTCCTTTGATGCTTCCCACGTTATTCAATACTTTGTCCATAGAACCTTTCAATACTGTAACTCGAGGTTGAAATAGTTTTTCTGAGTCCTTTCAGGTGAAGAGATGCTGAATGTGTTCTTCATTTTTGGTTTTCTAACTCTGGATCTTGGCATTTCAGGGCAACATTTTACATTGCCTTCTTGAGCTGCCCTCTGAAATTTTCTGTTCAGTTCTTTGAGTCATCATTTATTGCATTTGCCTTAGTTAATCTACAAGTCAGAGAAAGTTTCTTTTAGTGACCTTTTGTTTTCTTCGTGTCTGATATGCATGATGTCCGTCTACAACAAATGAAGTTCCTGAAGGCTTTACTCCCAAAGACTTTTCTCCACCCATGTCATAAGTTTTGGGGAGGCAGCTCTTCTTCAGTCATATTTTAAGTGCCTTCCAGCCAAGGGATTTGTGTTCTGACACTATCTCTGAGATATTTTGTTACTACTTATTAGGTTTTCAGTATCTGACAATCTTCCACTGCTATCCATTGTCAGTGGATAATGCCTCTGAATGGGAAAATATCTCTTCATCATCTGCTGTTAGTCTAGAAGCTCTGCTGAAACTTGTTTACTTTGGGCAACCCCGCTGGTGTTTAAACTACCAATGACAGAGCAGCACACAGCACACAAGCAATCATAGTACAACAAACTGGCAAGTAAGTGGTGGGCCTAGCTCTTACTACCCTCAAAAAATTAACAGATACATTGTGGGAGTGGAAAAAAATATCCTCAGTGCAATGTCAGTACCATTTCAATTTTCTTAAATGGTCTTCCTAATAAACTCTCCTGGTCAGTCTGAGCAATATTATCCCCTCAGAGCAAAACAAACAAAAAACAGTTGCCCTGTTCTGAAATGATTTCTCACTGTCTTAATTGATTCATCCTTGCTCTGTGGACACTATCAATAAATCCAGGGCTCCTGCCTGGTTATTTGTGCCATAAAATCATCTTCATTATCTTCACCTTTGCTTTGAATGACTTATATGAAGGTCTTTGAACTAGCTAACCTTTTGCAAACCTTTTGGCAGCCATTGAGCCAAAAGCTTGC
>PVJH01033304.1:0-21735 GCA_004026705.1 Nesogale talazaci
AAGACTTAATCTAAAGCCATTAGCACCAACCTCCTTGAATGAAAAACTTGAAACTCTAACACAAAGAAATACACAACTATATATAGCAAATCATATGCACATATATATTCATATGCATTTACATATATACTTAACTAGATTTTAAACTCCAACACAATGATCTAATTTTCAAAGTCCTCACACCAAGATCTCAAGGTGGAGGGCTTTTACAAATATTTTTCAGGGGTGTTCATGAGTAGGTTTATATTTCATTTAAGCTTTGGGTTGGCAGGGACCCCTGTTCTCCTTCAAAGAGTGTGGACACCCCTGATGGTCTCAAATGACCTTGGGTAGCGACATCCTGGGCACCTGCACAAGAGTGGGCTGCGACCAGAGAGGAAAGTATTCACCATAAGAAGCTGAGGGGCCACTGGCAAGATGTAAGGGTTCACAGAGGAAGGAAGGAGAGACGCAGTGCCATAGAGTGGACAGTGTAGCAAATGCTCCCTGGGCCAACTGAGGAAGGGTAACCTCCCTGCGAGACCATCGGTGTGACACCACATGGTCAGGACAGAATCACGGGAGTGCCAATTTAACAGAACAAAGTGTTCTTGCATTGAGGAGGCATTTGAATACTGAACCTATAAATATATGCACATAGATCTATTTCCCCATCATCATACATAAATCTATTTACAAATGTACATGCCTGTGTCTAGACCTCTCTATTTGTCTTTTGCTCCAAGTTCTTTCCTCTGTTTCTTTTTACTTTCTTCTTGTCCCACTATCATAATTAGTCTTTATTTGGGTTTCAGTAATTCTTTTTCGTTACATAGCCCTGAATCAAGCCCTACCAGGCCTCTTTCACCTCCTCATTCAATTAAACTGGCATTCTATGATGCACATTTTCCCGACACAATCATTGAAGACAAAGCAAGTGCATAAGCAAATGTGGTGAAGAAAGCTGATGGTGTCTGGCTATCAAAAGATATAGTGTCTCGGGTCTTAAATGCTTGAAGATAAATAAGCAGTCATCTAGTTAAGAAGCAACAAAGCCCACATGGAAGGAGCACACCAGCCTGTGTGATCATGAGGTATCAGGCATCAAAGAACAAAAAAATCATATCATTGTGAATGAGGGGGAGTGCGGAGTGGGAACCCAAAGCCCATCTGTAGGCTACTGGACATCCTCTTACAGAAGGGTTACAGGGAGGAGTCAAGCCAGTCAGGGTTCAGTGTAGCGACAATGAAACATAGAACTTTTCTCTAGTTCTTAAATGCTGAGACCAAGGGCTCAAGTAGACCAAGGGCTCGACATTTCTTTCAAAAGAAAATGTTTTGAGAAGAATGATGATGGTGATATATGTACAAATGTGCTTGACATAATAGATGGCTGTATGGATTGTGACAGTATCATGGATATCCTGCCACTATGTGAAGGAAAGAGTCCTTCCCCTCTGAAATTCGCTGCCTGAAGCCCATAACCCAAGTCTACAAACTAGGAAAACAAGAGCGAAACACAGAGGGTGCGGGGTGGTGCGGGGAAGGGGAGGGGTTGCTATAGGATACCTGAGCGGGGCTCCTTCAGACTATCAATGTTATTTGATAAAACAACAAGGAAGGCTTTGTAAACTACCTCGGGGAACTGGGGGAGACATGACAAGGGGGCGGGGGGGGGGAGGGGGCTCATTGGGTGGACTCCTGGAAGAGACGAGGATCTTAATGGAAACGGTGAGATGCAAATGAGGCCTGGGTTTGCGTGAAGAGCAGGACTCCAGTGACGGCTCCTTGGTGGTGGCAGCTGAGTCAGGCCTATGTAAGAGGTGGGCCACTGGGACCGTGGGGGAGGAGCACGTGCACAGAACGTCGGTGGACTCGCTGCCACGTTTCTGGAATGCTCAAGGATTCCACAATAAAGATGTTTATTAAAAATGAAAAGGAAGTCCCTGAGAAGGGAAAGTGGCCACATTGCAAAGTTACAGTTGAATACACACTATATTCATTTCATGAAATTGCCTGTTCCCTCCTGCATCAGGACATGAAGTAGGGACAGGAAAGGAGAGGAAGTTGCAGTGGGGACCTGGAGACCCCGGGGGCAGAGGCTAGAAGCTGTGAGAGTCCTGCAGGGCCGAGGCGGGCTGCGTCCCCAGCCAGCCATGCTTCCTGAGCTTGGCCCGGAGGATGGGTTTGTCCTTCAGGACACCCTGTCTCTCGGTTGCAGGCTGTCCTTCCCGTTATGTGGACAAGGTCTCCTCCCAAACTAAAATTATCCTCTTTGGGGAGATGGGAAGGGCTATTTTTAACTTGTCTTTGAACAACCCAAGTTGTTTGAAAGCAACATGACTGCTTCCCTGGCCTTCTGTCACTGCTAGGATGGGAAGCAAGCTTTCTGGTGGACGCCTCGCTGGCCCAAGAAGAGGAAAACGATGTCCTCCTGAGACCTGCAGGGATGGGGCATGCTAGATTCCCCACCGCAAGGTTCCAAGTTCCTCCTTCTGCCCCAGCCCCCAATCCGCGCCCCCCTCCAGCTGCTAAAAGCTGTTGCAATGGTTGGAGGCAGTTGCCCTGTGGTCCAGCAGTACAAATCATGGGCTGCTCCGGATGGCCAGCTCACTGAGGACCAGCCTCTGTCTCAGCCGCCCCAGGTCCTTTGTCGGGACTGGTCTCTTCTGCTCACATGGTCAAAGGAGCATGTGTGACAAAGTCGGGCATTCTGGCTGTCCTACCTCCAGGAAGCTTGTGAAGGACTAACCTTCTCTCCTGTCTGTTTGCGGGCCGCAGGCTCTCGCAGGGCTGCCTGTAAGCTCCTTGGGGGCGTTGAAATGTGAGAGAGCTTCGAACACGCCTCAAGTTTTACAAGGAGTGCTAGGAAACAGTGTTTGGAGCCAAGCAAGCAAAGGAATCTGCGGACAAAGACCGGTGCCTTGGCAACCAGGTCTTAAGCCTTGGGGTGCCCGCAGCTGATGGTGCTCAGTCTTTGTCTGGCCCATGCAAACCAAAGTCCTGCAGGCCTTGAAGCCACAGTGCCAACAGTTTTGGGGTGCAGGGCAAGCAAAAGAAAAGAGCAAAGGGACAGAGTCCACCCACTACAGTGCCTCCCTTGCCTCCAGGGGACAAGTGCCCAGAAAACAACGCAATTAGCAACACTGGATGTTTATTTCTTATGTAGTCACACAGGGATAATGACATCTGTTCTCCTGACCCCCCAGGGCTGCTGAGGGCAAACCCAGCAAAGCATGGGAGAGCTCTTTTGCAAGCAGGAGGTCCCTATGAGAGGTGCTACTGCCAACCTGGCACCCAGCACCCCCAGGTCAGGTTGTTTTCTCTGCGCCCGCTGAGGGCAAGGCAGCTGCACCTACCATGTCTTTCTGGAGCTGGAGCCTCCTCTGCGTCCGCTTCTGGTTTTCCTTCACACTGCTGTCTAGGTTTGCAAACTTGGACGTCCCTTCCTGGGAAACAGGAGCACAGAAAACAGGAGGGGCAAAGGTGAACACCACAGAGAGTAGCACACAGCTATCTGAAGGTGGTGTCAGAGGACAGACAGAGGTGACGTTCCACAGGCACACTGGCTGGTGTAATTATGCTGGATCAAAGAAGGCACACACCTGACCCTCGCCCCACCAAAGGACTACCACACAATTTCAGAAAACTCCAGAAGATGAGAACAAATCCGGTTTGACAAAAAGCAGACCCAGGATTGCCTGAGACAGAAGTGGGTGGCTGAGGGGACCAGGACTGAGGGAGAGATTACAGGGGATGTTTGGGCAAGAGCGACATGTTCAGTATCTCGATTATGATACATTTGTTGCCATCGTCATTTCCAAAACATTTTCTTCCTACTTGAGTCCTTGGTGTCTGCTGTTCATTCTTAATTCCCCATCTCCCCCACCCAGGTTTAAAATTTTAAATCTTTGCCTTTAAATACAGGTGGGAGGGAGTGACTTCAAGAAGCTTGTAGAAAATGGAATTAAAAGTTAACAGGGTTATACCTTTAACTTTTGTTAGTCTCATCCATGTGCACTCTATCACATGTCCATCATACCTCCATAAAACAGTTTCTATAAAAATCTAAACCCTCTGCCACCAGGTCAATTCTGACTCATGGAAACCTGGTTTCTGCACTTTTCGGTCTTTGTAGGAGCAGATTGCCTTGTCTTTCTCCCTCAGAAGGGCTAGCAGGTTTGAGTCTCTGACCTTGCAGTTAGCCATCACATGTGTAACCTGCAGTGCCACCAGGAAGGAAGGGGTGCGGGGGGTGGGGGGAATCCTCCACACGGCCCCTGGGCTGGATGACACACTCACAAGAACGTGAGTCCACAGCCCGCTCGTTGCCAGTGGGCTCTTTGTGGTAAGGACTGGCTTCAGTCCTCAGTCTTCAGTTACGCCGCCCAAGCTGTCTCAGGATTTGTAGCAAGAGTCTCTGACTTACTGATAAAATTAATCATTAATGCATGACCAGCAATTCCAGGCTCGGTAGTAATTTTTACATATCCTGCATTCTACGCGGTGTCACCACGTGCCCGAGAAATGAGGATCTGATCGTCTGCATCCTGTCTTGATCTCAGCCTGAAATGCATGGGCCAGCATTCTCGGGAAGGAGAGGGACTCTTTCTGTGGTATTTCTTGGCTAACTGGAGCATGTGTTCCAGAAGTTGCTAAGGAAGTTCCATATTCTGAAAGACACTGATCCATAGAAGCCAGAGACTTCATTGCTCTCCTTCTCTACCACTCCCCTCCCCCCCCCCCCCCCCCCCCCCCCCCCCCCCCCCCCCCCCCCCCCCCCCCCCCCCCCCCCCCCCCCCCCCCCCAACCCCCCCACCCCCACCTCTCTCCAGTGGCCTCTCAGGTCTGGAACTCTGACAAACCAATCCTTCCTTCTGGCACCTGAGGACAGATGGCCGCCCTTGCCCGCCTCCCTCCCCCCAGCAACAACAAACTCTTCTACACAATGACTAATCTTGAGTTTGCTGACCGAACATAAACTGTTTTCGGTTTTGTGGTTTCAGAGTCAAGTCCAGTTCTCGTTTTCCGGGAACTGTGTGAATGGGAGGCAAATTTCACAATTCAGTAGTGTTTAACTTCGGATGTCAGATCCCACATTAGCTTTTCCTTAGTCAGTTTTCGTTGGATGTATTCGATTACATTGGCAGGTACCCTTTCACTACTGTACAAGTACCAGATTTAATTTCAGGACCTTGACCTGGGTCATGGTGGAGAGATACTATCATAGCTGATCATTCAAATGTGAACAATGACTTGCTCTCTAGGTTAATTCTCCCAATTAAAAGTGCCATCAGGAAAGCTATCATTATCCTATATCTAACCTTTCCCTGAGGATGAATAAACGTGGCCTAACACGTGGCATCTCCTGTGCTAGGTGGTTGTGGGTCCTTCCCCCATTCTGGAGAATTCGCTTAGAGTGAGAAGTCAATGATGCCTGGCTTGAACATGAATGACACTCTCCTTCTAGAATGCATGTCCTCTGGAATTCTCTAACTCACTGGCAGAGCTTTTATTGTATAGAGATGCTGGGTGATAAGTTTTGGATTCATAGTAAATTTCTGAAACTTTTAAAAAGTCAGTACAGACTAAGAGAAGACAAAGGCATCTTGGGGAGCACCGAGGATGAGGTCCTCCTCAATACTAAGAGGGATGAAGACAGGAAATGGGGAGCTCAAAGGCTCATTCGTCTTATGACTTCAAGCTTTCAAGAGATTTTGATCTCAAACCTTGCTGAAACACGACAGAGACGAGGGTCAGTTCTTCCTAACAAGGTGTCAACTGGGATCCATGGATATGCTACCTCCACAGGTTTCGGAGTTTTCCTTCCTCAGTCCTGAAGGCTGTTCTGTGATGCCTCCCAACATTAATCTCTTGAAACGTCATGAGCCCTCTCACAGGTTTTTGGGACTCCATCACTGGTTCTCCTTCCCTGCCCACTCTGCTGCTTCCTACTAACTCTGTTGCTTTCTGTCCACGTCATCTTCTTGTGCTTGCGCGTCTCCTGTCTTTGGAACTATTATCCTATCCCCTGATGTCGATTCAGCCCCTATGTTCCCACACAGCCTTCCAAGGACCAAGGTTTGATGGTGGTCTGCTTATGTGTTATGATAAAATGTGTGAACACTATGATTCAACTGCTTAGAATTATCTAACTTTCAGAAATCATGAAGCAATAATCGATTTAAGACCATCTTTGGGAAGAAATAAAAATATGCTTTTCAACAATTACAAGAAAAATCACAAGTTTTTTGTTGTTGTTTTGGGTTTGTTTTGTTTGTTTGTTTTACTTTGCTTTTTAATGGGTTGCCTGGGGCACAGTATTAGAGTACTATCTAGTCTTATCTAGTATTACAGTTTTACCTAGAAGAAAAAGAAGATAGGTCATTGAAGACAAAGCTACCCAACTGTAAATCCATGTAAAACACAGAAGCCAGAAGCCGGTCACTGCAGTAGTTCATTTGAGAACCAAAGTGTCCTGATTTCGTTATAAAAAGAGAATGAACACCAGGATAGTGTAGTGAAGATGAAGAACGACCAACAAAGAAAACTGGAAAGGGACAGACTTAAGCACATGGACTACCTGAACATTGCTATTGCTACGTTAGTGAAAATGTGCAGACTCACACATTCATCAACCAGTTTTGTTGCTGTTGTTTTGAATTTCTTAGAGATTTGAACCATGTATAAGAAAGTTAACTTGAGTGCTGGACGAACTTTAAGAAAGGTTTATAGGATCTTTAATGTCTACATATAGCTTTGCTTCTAAAATTTCTGCCAAAAGATCTCCAGCAGGCATCAAGCTGCATGGTATTTCATTTATCTGCTCTAGAAGGATGACTCAGGGCTATTGGGATTTGAATGTGAGGCTCCAGTTAGTCTAGCTGCATATTACTGATGGTGAGACCACTAAGCCGTCTTCTTTCAGCCAGATGATTTCCATTTAAAGTCTGCAGCTCCAGGGGGGATGGAAAGCAGGGCTAACATAGTCTTAGCAAGCACTGCTTAGTGTACAGTTCATCAGGCAAACCGAATCCAAAGTCAGACATCAGCATAAACTGCCACGCTCATATCATTTCCACCGAGAAGCACTAACCATGCATAAGTTACTCAAATCACATGGGTTATAAAGTCCATCAGTCGATCTTGTCAAACACTATTTTTGAACATTAACTACATCCCAGATATTGAGTTAGAGATTAAAAATGCCTAAATAAAAAATGTAGACTCAATCCAACCTTAAAGAGAGTTGTTTTAAAACTCACTGCCACCAAATCAATTCTGGTCTACAGTGAGCATGTAAGGCAGAGTACAGGCAAACGCAAGCGGAGACCAAGTACATTTCCAATGGGTAAGGATCAGGTCCCTGGACAGAGGGACGATCTCATCAGATGGGGCGCATCAAACAAAGGCTTTCACCAAACACGGACACATGCACTTGAGAAGAAGGAATCAGGAAGAAAGCAGACAGGAAAACCACACAGGCGCATCTCCTGGCTGGCTGATCTGCGATTTGTCAACTGGGACCATTTTGTTAGTAACTCCGCTTCCTCTTGAATACTCATTCTCACTCTAGGCTCACATATGTATTCTGTGTTTTATTTGTTTGCATCTGTTATGCAATGTCATAAACAAAACTGCTTTCCTCCAAAACAGGTGTCAGTCAATGTGATGAGGCCATGCTTGGCAAGGATTTGGCAACTCTGTCATGATGTCCTCTCCCTCCATGTTGCATGTTGAAGGGATTGTCCTCCATTTGCAATGAGCTCTAATTCATGATATTTGTGTGTTGATGGCCAGTGAAGTTCAGGCTAGGTTTGTGGTATTAATGAGGCAAGATTAGGGTAGAATGCAACCTCTTTGCTCACTTTTCACCTTTACTTGTTTTTATCACCTTTGGAATGCATATCTTTTACCCTGAGATGAAGTCAAATGAGTCTCCCTGGGATATTGCCTGCTTTACTGTTTACCTTCAAATAAACAAACAAACAAAAAAAAAACCCACTGCCATTGAATCAATGCTGATGTGTAGTGACCTTATGGGATGAGGTAGAAGAGTCCCCTGTGAGCTTCTGGGACTGTAAATCTTTAGAGTAAAAAGGTCCTCTCTCCCTCAGAGCAGCGGGTGGTTTTGAATTGCTGACCTTACAAAGAGTGCCCAATATGTAATCACTAGGCCACCTTTTACTTACAAGAGAGAGGCCAGAAGAGAGAGGGAGCTGGGACCTCAGTATCATGAAGAACGAAGAGCAAAGGACCATCAAGAAAGAATAACCAGTCCCTGCGCTGAGAATCTCTGACACCCAGAGGAAGACTGATGTCAAGACCCATGGAGCTCTTCAAGAGGTGCTGGGAAGGGTTGTTGGGTCGACAGATGTTGTAAAGGGACAAGGACCCCTCCCCCACCATCAAAACAGAGAGAACACCTTTTCATTTGAACTCACAATCTCTTAAAATGTGAGAGAATGAATTCATTTGTCACCCTTTTTGTGGGACTTCTGTGAAATATGGCAGCATTACATAATTAAGACATGTATATGATGGGGGGGGGGTTGGTAATAGCTCTCCAAACTCTAAAAATTAAAAATAATTTTTAAAACTAGCACTTTCAAATAACTTTATTTTTGTCACTCTTCAAAATAATTCAATGAGGTCAGTAAACTAAACATGCTATGATCTCTAATGTACAGAAAAGAATCTAGGCACAGACTCATATCTTTTAAATGAACACTGCAGGGTTTGTATCGGAGGTAGTTCTGAATATGCAGTTTTGTAATTGTCTGTTTTGCTAGCTTTTCCCCTAAGGCTGTAACCCCTCTGAGATCAGGGTGTGTCTTCCATGTGGTTGCATCTCCAATGCTTAGCACAGAATGAATCCTCAACAAATATTTCATTAGATTACTGACTTATCTTCTCTGAGAAGCTCTAGTGGCACAGTAGGCATGCAGTGGGCTGCTAATTACAAGGTCAGCAGTTCAAAGCTACCAGCGCCTCCTCAGGAGAAATACGCAGCTTTCTGCTCCCGTAAATGGAGAGTCTTGGAAAGCCACCAGGGCAGTTCGGCCCCGTCCTTGAGGGTCACTATAAGTTGGCACTGACTCCATGGCCGTGGGTGGGTTTTGTTTTGCTTTCTAGGAAGTGTTACTTGAACTACCCAGTCCCCGAATTCCAAGTCGCCAAAAGGAACAGCTTTGCGCCTACGTGATCAAAGCACAGGTTTTACAGTGGCAAGAGGGGAAATTAACATAGCATCTGCATCACCCACCGGGTATTTGACTGAGGGCGCCTAATGTTCCAAGTCTAGGCATCTGTAAAATTAAGATGCTAAAATCTCCTTGATAGAAAGGCCTTGAGGCAAGTATCTAAGCTGTTTTAATTCCCCTCCTAGTGACCGCACACCTGTTGTTTTACCTTTTTCGGTCACTCATTCTTTAACATTTATCTCCATCACTACAAGGTGCTCTAGAAGGCAGAGTCTGTGCTTCGTCGCTGGGAGGTACCACTGAGTCCGTCCCCATGCCTACCACCTTGTGTACTGCAGGGAAACACTGCCTGGACAGGAGGGGTCTGGTGGCCGAGCCCAGCATTGCAGCCACTTTGTCAATTCATCTTGCCGAAGGTCTTCCTCTTTTTCACTGCCCGGCTGTTTGACCAAGCATGATAGCCTTCTCTGGGCTCTCCCCATACGTCTGAAGCCTCCCCATCTTTGCCTCCCAGGGCCATTCTGGTTGTCCTTTCTCCAAGATGGACTCATTTGTTCTTTTAGCATTCCATGGTACTTTCAAGATTCCTCAACCGCACCATACAGCAGATGCACTGACTCTTCTTTGGTCTTCCTCATCTAATGCACAACTTTCAGTTGTATATGAGGCAATTGACACTAACGCGGATTGGGTCGGGCCCATCATAACCCTCACAGGAACAGCCTTGCTTTGCAACACTTTATAGAGGCCTTGTGCAGCAGATTTGCCCAAGGCAGCACATCTTTCCATTCCTTGACCGCTCGCTGCTGCCACGAGCACTGGCTGTGCAGCCAAGCAAGAGGAAGTCCTGGGCAACGTGAATCTTTCTCTGTTCACCAAGATGTCACTTAGGGATGAAATGGTGAGGATTTGTAGTGTTCTTTACATCCAGCTGTCAGCCACACTGAAGGCTGCATTCCTTGATCTTCACCAGCAAGGGCTCCGAATCCTCCTCACTTTCAGCAAGCCAGGTTGTGTCCTCTGCCTACTGCAGGCTGTCGACAAGCCTTCCTGCAATCCTGCTGCCGCATCCGCCTGCGTCTAAGCCAGCTTCTGCATGCCAGTCATCTTCGTATTCCAAGAGGCCAACCCAGTGCTCTACAAACACCAGACATTCGACAAATGGCTGGAGAAATAAGGTGACCCAAGCTGCTCCTTGCCTACCAAAGAGCTGAGGAGTCAGCATACATCTGGTATTTAAGCAATACTGCTGAGGGAAGGGTTGTCCGATTCAGACCACACAAAGGACAGGGAATGGCAGGCGTGGATTCCATCCTTCTCGGTGACATGCTACTGAGAGAGGCTAGCCTACCCGGGGGCCTCTCACCCACCAGCAAGTGCCAGCACTTGGTATCTGCAGAGCAGCTTGTTAAAGAAGCCCACGCATGAGCACAAACTGTGCAATTGGGTTACACAATCGGGTGACCCTAAGGAGAGGGGAAAGAGAGGACTCAACTGGACTTTGGACTTGCTGGGTGCCGAGCTCCTTAGACTGCACAAATCAGTAAAATTCCTGCCTTCTGATCCCCTCAGACTTTCCCAGGGGGCTAGAGAAATGTAAGAAGGATGCAAGCTACTCTTTCTTGGAGGATTTCAGAGCAAAGACAGAGCTGCGCAGTACTCTGGTTAAGTGGGTGGCTGCTCTCTTGGCACCGTGCAGGGGCTCCATGGGAGAAAGACTGGGGTCTACTCCCAGAAAGATTACAGCCTAGAGACCCTTATGAGGGACTCTCTTCAACTCTCTCACGAGGGGAATTAACTCGATGATCCGCCCCATGCATGCCACCCCCCCAACCCCCCGCGTCCCTCCACCCAGCCCCCAACAACAACCAAGGGCCCTCTCTAAGAGCCTCACCTTCATCAGTAGTTCCCTGCTGGTCAAATGGTTATTATGGTCTGAGAAGATATCTGAAAGTTCTTCAAACATCAGCATTCGGTCCCTATGAAGAAGGAATTGAGAAACTATTAACAGATGAGGGTTCCTTAGGCCAACACCTCCAGTCCAGCCGTCCTCATTCTCCAGGGTGATTATACCCCTTTCAGGGCCAGCAGATAATAAGCAAATGAATGATGCCAAAGATCTTACTCACACAAGGTGGCTTCCCCTCACTCCTTTAGAAAGGCCCACAGGGCCAAATGTATGTAGAGAGACACATTTTCGAAAGGCCCACAGGGCCAAATGTATGTAGAGAGACACATTTTCTAACCATTCAAGGTATAATCATCAAACAGTTACGTCGAGGTGTTTAACTGTATAATTGGGCCATGTCCTCCTTGGTAATTTAAAGCAAGGTGTCTTAACAACCCTAACAAAGCCTACTGGAAGCTGGAGTTCCTCTTACCACACCACAAATCAACCCCCCTGCCACTGAGTCCCTTCTGACTCATAGCAGCTCTCCAGGACAGGGTACCACCGCCCTGGGTGCCCCTGGATGCAATCCTCAACTTTAGCCAGATAGGTGCATGGAGGAGAGTCTCTCTCTCTCTCTCTCTCTCTCTCTCTTTCTCTCTCTCTCTCTTTCGCTCCTTTTCTCTTTCTCTCTCTCTCTCTCTCCCCTCAGGCTAATGAAGAGGAGATGGCCCCATGACAAGTGTGGTCACCCAGAGGAGGAAATTGGGCAAGGATGTGTGCCAGTGCTGCTGCTGAGAGGAGCTGTGTTGTCAACAGAGCCCGAGCTCCGGCATTCCAGAGGCTGCGCTGCTTCTGGTTCTACAGACTTGCGCATAAAGGCATGAAGATAAACCGAGCCAACTTTCTCCTGCTCCTTAGCCACCAGAGGATTCCTTAATAAATAATTTGACATTCCCCGCCCCGCCCCCACCCAGAGACTTTCCTTGATGTACCAATCTGGGTCCCCAATCATCGTCCCACCTTGGGGCTCAAGCAGCTCAAGGGAACTGATGAAGCTGTGTGCCTAGACCAAGACCACTCAGGACCGGCCAGCTGGCCTCTCTCTGGACAGAAACTGGCTGCAAGGAGCACAGACTAGACACAGGCTTACACAGTCTTCCCTGATGCTTCTGGACTGGGTCAAAACTGGCTGGCACGATTGAAGGTAGTCAGCCGGGCTGGTGCCCACCGCCACAATGCCCAGTCTCTGATGAGGGACCAGGGATGCCTCAGTCACTCCTGCTTCCCTCCTATGCAAAACTGTTTCCAATCGACAAACGGAATTCAATAAAAGGGCTTTTAAGGTCTTAGCCCACAGTGACAGAGCAATGGTGGAGCAATCAAGGCGTCAAATTGCTAGTTGTTCTCAAGGTCGTATGGAAAAATATGAAGACAGCAATGTTGACTGAGGCCAGCTCAGCCATTTCAGCCTGGACCGCAGGGAGGAGGAGGAGGATGGGAGAGGTTTCCATGTCGCTAAGGTATCCATTGATAGGAGGACGCAGGAAGATTGCCCGGCTTCCTGGGGAACAGCAAGAACCTCCGATGTCCTGCCTGCACAGATTACCCCTCACACCCTGAAACAGCTCAGGGTGAAACATAGCCAGCAGTCACAGCCATCACACCATGGACCCGGACCCTCCAAACCTCAGAACCATCCCCAGAGCCAACAATCCTGGCCTGTTGGCACACCTTGAGACGTGAGATTGGTTTCTGCAGCAGCCCTGCACACGCGTTCATTTCAGTGATTAAAGAGAAAACGTGCTCTACCCAGACCCCACTGTCTCTCGGATCCATCGCACTCAGGCAACAGCCGCCGGCCGCCATGGCCAAAGCAAAGGGAGGCGGTGCAGAGCCCTGGGCACTTACTTAGGGACGGCAGTCCAAGTCTTCTTCAGTCGGTAGATGGAATTAGACTGCAGCGCCGACACGATGGCCCGCAAGGAGGAAAAGTTCTTCAGGATTCGACATTCCTGTTGGGGAAGGCGGTGGCAAGGGGAGCGATTAAGACATGAAAGCTAGTTCAATATCAATATGGCAGGGAGTCGGTGGTTTCCTGTCGTAGCACAGCTGCCATGAATTCTGACCATGGACTAGGCAGCTGTATAAATACTGAACATCAAAAAGGTGGCTCCTTCCTCCCACCAGTCTCTGAAGGATTTTACAGTGGTTGGCACTCCTGTCTTGTTTTCCTCCCTTTAATATATTTTTCTGTGTTGTTGTTATAGTTTGAGGGCTTCCCGCTTGCTTAGTAAAGACACTCATGGAGGTGAGTCTGCACAGCGAGGTTAGAGACAGCAAATGTCCACTGTGGGAAGCACAAGGGGGGCCTGGAAGGAGACGGGCCCCAGCCACCGCGTGACCGCCAGCCAGCAGGGCCAGGGCGGCTGCCGTGTCCAGCTCCGATGGCACCGGCATCTCGTGACCTACCTCAGGCCCAGAGAGGTGTGCACCACTTGGCAGCGAAAGCTCACCACGAGCCGAACCTGGGTTTTTATACACTTGGCCAAGAGGGAATACTTTTATACACATTCATTATGTTTCACATTGGCTTGTCCCACAACTATAAACATTTAGAAACACCTTGGTGCTTCAATGCTTCCAAAATAACTTGAGTTTTAAAAAAAAAAAAAACAACCTTTTGGCTGTGTTTTAAAACAAACTGGAGGCAAAAAAGGAGAACAGGAAACATTCTAGAAGCCACATTCTGAGTAAAGAGAAGGCCTCTCTGCTCCTGAAACTCCAGCTACAAGGGGGAGCTGAGACTATCGGGGGTGGAGAGTGGGGCTGGGCACTGAGGTTCTACTCAGTGGATGGCAGGAGCTGCAGAGTGGGAGCGGGAGGGCCCCTCTCCTTACCCCGCACTGGGATGGTGGCGGCAGTGGAGAGGGTGACTCTGGCCGGCCCCCTGGGGAGATGATAGCTACAGCAGGGTCCAGAGTTTATAAGCCGGTGCACCGTGTGAGAAGGGAGAATCTGGAGGACGGGTTCCAGAGTGGCTGATTGGCAAGATGAAGGACTTCTCCGAGTGAGGGTCACTTCATAAAGCAAGGCAAACCCTGAGTATGGAGGACAAGCCATGCTCTCCCACCAAGCACGGCTTCCTTAAAACTGTGCCAAAGGAGCCAGGCCCCGCATCGTGACTTCATACACGTCACAGCTCCTTTTGAGCGAGCCATTACTGTGTGTGTGCCTGTGGGTGTGCGCCTCGCTCTTCTTCCCTTGTACGAACTAAAGAAGAAAGGAGGCGGGCAAAAGCTCTGTCTGGACCAAACCCGGGAGGGCACGGTTCATCAGAGGTTCAGGATCTCTATGAGCCGCTCCAGACATCAGGAGAGTTGCAGTCCCTCACGGAGCTCAGGCTTGAGGAGGCCATGCACACGGTAACACACAGGTGAAGCACGTTACGCGGTGTCAGTCGAGGGTTTAAAGGCCCAGTTTCTGGAAGAGGAAGTCTCATCCCGGTATACGGGATGCAAAGCTCACGACAGACATGCTGACTGACATCCTAGAAGCTGTTCGAGTGTTCCCGATCGTGAGATGAGGATGGTCACAGGGGTGTCGTAAGTCCCCCAAAGAAGCCCCAGAGTAAGAGGAGATTTGTGGAGACCTCGTAATTCGCTGGCAAACAGCAAGGGTTCAGAGAAGGGGCTAGCCCTTCTGCTTCCGGGTGGGAGAGCAGTGTTCGGCCTACAGCCCCTGGTGTGGACTTCCTGAACAGGGGGTGCCACTCAGTCTGCGGGGAATAAAGGGAAAAGGGGGCAAAGCGTCTCCCTCTGTAGACGCAACAGTGTGGAGCCCCCCCCCCCCACACACACAAAAGGGTCCAGACTCCAATTTTTCTTTCTTTCTTTTTTAAGGGGGAAAAGCAATTTTCTCCTCACTTTGAAACCACCAGCCCAGGGAACTCTCAACTGCAGGCTGCCTTTCAGCCACGTGGCTAAACGGTTCGAACGGAGTGTGAAACACCGAAAGCAAGTTTTAAAAGACAATTACATGGGCGATGTTAATCCACTTCTCGATGATCTTGGCACGCTGCTGCGTTCTGAGCTCCTTGCCCCCCAGGACGGTGCTGACCACGCACTTGGTGAGCGCGTTAAACTGGGAGATGGTGGCCCGGATGGTAGGAGCCAAGTGCTTGTTCTCCTTCTTGTCCCTCCGAGACCAGATGCAGCCCAGGCAGTGGTGGGGCACCACCCTCTTAAACAGGCGCTGGAATAGAAGGGGGACAGGCAATCAAGGCAGCACAGTTACATCCCGGGCCAAAGCTCATCACCGGCACCAGCGCACTGGGACTTGGTGCACACGTGGGTCATCCTTATCGATTTGAAGGGTCTCGTGGTGCTTGTTCCAGTGGGCAAAAGGTACATCATTAATGTATAAACTGATCACGGAAGCCCATATGCAGGCAGGTAGGAAAACCATTCCACGTCTGTCACACAGGAAAAGGCAGAAAGGGCGGATGATCGTGTGGTTTTCTGGTCTTTTCTTAGAGACCTAACTAAGGAAAGCCTCCATTTTCCTCTTGGGGAAGGGTGTATATTTGGGGGTGTGGGAGGGATTCAAAGAACTCTTGAGCAAATCAGAGTCTACCCAGGTTGACAACGCAGTGTGAGCTCTGTGTGTGGAGCTGCCTGATGGAGACCACGTGATGTCCTTCTACCGGCGTATGTGCACATTCTGCTTGGGAAACTCTGTCGCTTTCTCAAAAGTGACCAAGCGCTGAAACTGCTGGGCTAAGCCACAACAGTGGTCTTTTCCTTGGCCGGTGTTGGCCAACTCAGGCAGTGCTGGGAGAGGTGGCACACCTGTTGGACGCACACGTGGACATGAGCTGCCAGCCCCAGCCCCACGCGGACTCGGAGAACTGACTGCATGCTGACATCTCGTCTGACCTCTGACCATCCTCCAGATACACGGCTGAGATCTTGACATCGTCTCTATGGATCTAAAGGGAGAGAACTTGCCCGGGAAGGGGGCAGGTCGGGGTTCACTAGAGTTAGAATTCTTGTTTCTCGCTGGGTCTGGAGCTCCCAGTGAAAAGAAGCGCTTTGGGCTGAACTATTCAGATGACGGCTGCTAGTCACCTCAAACGGGAAGCCGCTCTCAAGGGCTCCAAAGACGTGGGTCCCAAGATCAGGTCCCCTTGCCGGGGTCCACCAGCACACACCTCCCCCTCAGGTGGAAGCACAGATGGGGACAGACAGCACAGCACGTACTGCGTCCATGTAGGTCAGCTGCTCCGCCACGAGGTCTTCGGAGAAGGACGTGAATTCTGCTGAGCCGCCCCCCTCCAGTTCCTCTTCCTCCTCTGGGGTGAACAACAGGGTACTGGGCAGCGCGTCTGTTCAAGTGTGGGAGATAGCAAAAGAAACCACTCAGCCTCTTGGTGCCACTATAGACGACCTCACTGCCGGGGTCAAAGTGAACTTTGTTCACTTAGGAAGAGCAGGACAAAGCTTTCAGAGAACCCAGTGGGAGAACAGAAAGCACAGCAACTGGGAATGGGAATGGAGGTCGTGTTCCCAATCACTGCTCGCCCGGTGTCCTCTGACAAATTATGCATTTGCGAGGCCTAGGACAGAGCCCGGGGAACCCACACCCACAGAAGGAAAGCAGGGGTGAGGCTAAGGGTGCTGCTCCTGGCTGTTGGTATTAACCTTCAGCTAATTCTTAAATCCAACCCCCACTTCTTAATTATACACCACTTCACACAAAAAAGTCTGAACGGTCTAGCTAGACAGGAGGGCAGGGTAGACTTTGGAGGAGAGGGTGGGCGCTTTTGATGTCAGAATTGCTAATGAAACCAAGGGCCCTCAAAAAGTTTAGAGTAGCTTCCAGCTCGCATCTGAAGTTAAGTCAGGGTGAGGTGTACTCAGAACTAACAGAAAGGTTGGTAGTTCAAAGCCCCTGGTCACTCCAGGGAAGAAAGCTTTCGACCTTGGCTGACAGCATCCTGCAGGACAGTTTTCCTCTGTGCTATCTGGTCTCTAGCCATCAGAACTGACTCAGTGACAATGGCTTTGGGTTTTAGTCCTAAATTCAGTTTAGCTTTATTAGCGATAAGATCATCAATTAGCAAAGGAGATCACCCTCAAGAGTTTAACTGAAGAGCAGAAAGACTGTAGGCTTGGGGTATTGGCTTGGCTCCCTAGTCCTCCTCCTCCTCAAGGGTCTTTCCTGGGTTACTTCCCAAGCTCATACACCTAGCTCTCTTTCCTGTCAAACCTCTTCTCAGGGGAGGGAGAAAAAAAAATCTACTTTCTTTGGTTTAATCTCACAATGAATTTAAAACAACTTGCTACTACACCTCCGGAATGTTTATATTGTTAAGCCTTTTCTCTTTCTTTGCATAATAACTACTTTCACACAGGGAATCCAGGGCAGATAACTTCTTGGGGACCAATAATGAAAGCAGTAATACCAAGAGATTAAGGGTAAGGGTAAGGATAAGAGGGGGGAAGAAAGGGGGGACAGATTACAGTGATTTACATATAACCCCCTCCCTGGGGGACAGACAACAGAAAAGTGAGTAAAGGGAGACACTGAATATTGTAAGACATGGAAAAATCATAATAATTTATAAATGATAATCAAAGGTTTGTGAGGGGAAGAGGGGGGAAATGAGGAGCTGATATCAAGGGCTCAAGTGAAAAGAAATTGTTTTGAGACTGATGATGGCAACAAATGTACAAATGTGCTTGACACAATAGATGGATGTATGGATTGTGATCAGAGTTATACAAGTCCCCCAAAATATGATTTAATTTTAGAAATATACCCCCCCTCGAAAATGTACTTAGAGGCATCTTGAGACAAGGGGAGAAGACCTTCGCCAAACTTTGGAAGGGGAGGGGGTACAGTGAGTGGCCCCTACATCACTCTGCTTGTTAAGGCACCACGTGGTGATGACAGGACTAAAGACTGACCCCTTCCTTGAGTTAAGGATTCTGGAACCCCTTCCACAGTTAGGGTTGAACTGTGATTGGAAAAGGTCAGAGGCCACCAAGCTAACCAAACAGGCAAGAGAGAACCTTAAGCCACCTGAACAACTCAGGTCCTCTTTCATTCCATGAAGGAATCAGAATTGTTAAATCCCAAACAAAAGCTCAACCAGGCCTCTCATTGCTCTTGCTAGCTCCTGGATAACCCACCAGCAGATGATGGCCCAGGGATTCCATTCCAACGATTAGAAGAGACCTCCCCACTGGGTTTCGGCAACGATTAATCTTTATGGGAATAAACAAACTCTTCTTTCTTCCACAGAGCAAGGAAGGGTTCAAACCAGTGATCTTGTGAGTAATAGCTCCATGCACAATCCCCTAGGCCACTGAGCTCCTTAACTTCTAGAACAATACTTGTACATTCCAGTCTGCCTGCAACGCAGAGGCGGATCCAGGTGGCGGATCCAGGTGGCGGATCCAGAAAGGCATGTGCCACACACCTTCAGGCTTAACCATCAACTTCATCCATTGTTGCAATGCGCATGTCTAATGGCCTGCCCTGTGCTAGGATATGGGTCTGGCTTCTGCCTTCACTGTGTCTGCTTTGGTGCTCCCTGAGTTAAGTCAAATTATACTTTTGAAAAAGCATGTGGGAGAGCTAGCTAGGATCGTCATCAATAAGGATGCGTGAATTTAATAAACAGAAGGTACAGAGACGATTGATTAAAAATTTCTAAACTTAGAGGGGGGGGGAAATCATTCCTCGATATAGCCTAAAACCCTTCCCAAAGACAGGCAGCTCCCCTCGTCCCCTACCAGATCCTGCCAAAGGAGCACCCCCTTCCAGTCCAGGGCTGGAAACAATGAAGGACTGGTCCCACTGGCTCCCCAATTAGGCCTGGAGCCAGGGGCAGCCCTCATGGGGGGAGCTGGCTCCAACGCCAACAGTTCAGCACAAAGGCAGAGGGGAGGCCCTGAAGGGAGCTGAGGGCAGGCAGCTGGAGGAATGCCCCTGGTATTCAAACATTCCCGGCACATGAAGTCATCTGAGATACGCAGTTTGGCAGCCAGCTCCTAAAGATGCAATAGTCTCTTAAGTCCCAAAGGCATTTAAAAAAAAAAAAATCAACAGGTCCGCTTTAGAATTTTGGGGTTTGTTTTTTTCTTTGGCACACTGATGCAGCTTTCCTTATCGGGTGTGGGGAACCATTTCCTGTCCTTTGGTAGGAAGTGAGGCCTGGTTTCAGGGAAATGCCTGCCAGGAGGGGGGCTCCAAGTGGGTCAGCAGCCATGGCAACCTTCACCCAGCACAGCAGGGAGACAGGAGCCTCATGCTGGGAGCCTATCCTAAGGCTCCGCTCCAGCTCTGGCTTTCTTGGAGCTCTGGTGGTTCCGAGCCCTCTGCGACCTGTGGTGGTGGCCCTTTCTTTGTCCTTGAAAACAGGGCAGAGAATTCCTCAAATAGGAAAAATACAGCCTAGGAAACTTCCTTTAATGAAGCCATTAGAGATGCCCAATGACTCTCATCTGCCCTGGCAGGGGACAGACGACAGAGGTGCTTTCTATGCAGAATGAAAACACCTTTGGCAAGTTTGTATGGGGGCAGGGGCAGAACTCAAGTGTCTTTCCTTGCCTGCTGACCAGGGACCACGCCATTTGTGCTGGGTTTTCATTTGAGAGGAAGGAGCAGTCATTGGGGCATTAAAACAACAACAAAAAAGCAACTCCTCATCACAATGGCAAGGGGAGGAAAAACATCTGGGGTACAGGAACCCTGGAAGTGTCCTCATTGTCTAAGGACCACCGTTTGCTCATCAGTAACCCCGAGGGAACTCAGGGGTCCTGAAAATCCTACTCTTTGCTCTGAGACTCTCAGATGTAGACACCGTACGAATTGGACACCCACCCAAGTCCTCTAGCAGTTTGACCTTCGCCAGGAAAGCCAGGTCTTTTATGTGACAGGTAGAACAAGTACAGGAGATGAGAGCCTAGCTCTGGCCCTGGGAAGAATCTAGTACTCACTGTCCATTTCCATGTCTTGCTTCTGAAACTGCTCCAGGAGATTCTGTGCTCTTCTCTCTGGGTCAGAGCCTGGCATCATCCGTTTGAGATATTCCAACAGTTTCTGCAAGCAGGGGAATTGAGGGGGCTCGTGGAAGTCTTCGGCGCATTGGTCAAGCCAAGCCCTCAGAATTGAGGCAATTGCACTAGAAGAAATAGAGAATCTTGTCAACCCAGTGGCTGAGGGGACTCCAAGCATGTGCTACCCCAGGCAGCTTCCAGAGTCCCTGACAGTGTCAATGAAGTACAAGCACTGGAGACAAGCTGACATGCTTTCTGCTTTTGGAGGCTAGGGTTTGGGGAATGGAGAGGCTGATGGTGTGGTCTCTTTGTTCTTTTTTTAGTTTTGAAAGACTCCATATAGGCTAGAAAAATAAAAACAGCAAAAGAAGATTTGTACGTCTTGAAGCAACTTCCAAGAAATCTATATCATGGGGTTTTCAATTCTGAATATGTTCAAATCAGAGACCACAAAATCCACCATACTGATATTTTAGGACATAACCGACTGCAATTAGGCCACAAATCCATCTGATGAAAGGAAGTATCTGGATTTGCAGAAGATAGCTGCATAAAGTTTATTTTACCAAGCTCACTACAGTCTCAAGATATATATTCCTACAAAATTATATTTTTGTTCCCCCAAATACTAAAGGAGAATATGTTTCATGTTTGAGAAAGAGCCTGGGTAGAGAAGTTAGGATTCAGGAGGACAGTTATGGGGGAGAAAAACTTCATGAGCAAATTCCTTCTGAAGGCAATTTCCAGACTGCCTCTGAGGGTCTAGCTTGGGTGAAACAAGTTCACTCAGCAAAGAGGGAGTCCAGGTCCTGGTGGGCAGGCACCCCTCCCAGACACACAGCTAGTAGCACCAGGCTGTCATCTTTGGGTTGGGAGTCACCTCTCATTCTAGGGGCAGAGACAACAAGCGGAGTGACAGGAGGATAAGATGTTTGGAGAGCGAGGGTCTTCCAAAGCCTCCTATTTGAAGAGGACTTGCAGACAGTGCTGGTCCAGGTATGGCTGGGTCCCCTGTTGAGGAACACAGCACTTGGTTGTCTTCATCAACAAACAAGAAAGCTTCGCTGACATGCAGCGAGCCGACAGGATAGACTAGAATGCCCCCCCTCCCATGGCTTTCGGAGACTGTCTATCGTTGCAGGAGTGGAAAGCCTATCTTTCTCCTGAGGGGAGGCTGGTGGTGTCAAACTGCTGACTTTCTGGTTAGCAATCCCATGTATAACCCCCTGTGGCAGCAGGGCACCAGCTGTCTCCAGAAGCCAGACATGTCCACTGATGAGTGTGGCTGGAGATGACAGGAATTCTAAGCAAATCAACGCATATTCCAACAGAGTGGGTCATCCTTCATCTTAATGAAAACCTGACCAAATGACCCAAACTTTTCTAAGGAGAATTTTATGTATTTATTTTCTAGCAAATAGGAAATATCAAAAGCAGCACTTCTCAACCTGTGGGTCATGACCCCTTTGGGAGTCGAATGACTCTTTCCCAGGGGGGTCTCCCAATTCCTAACAGTAGCAAAATGACAGGTATGAAGGAGCAACGAAAACAATTTGATGGTTGAGGGGTCACCACAGCATGAGGAACTATATGACCG
>PVJH01033305.1:0-21688 GCA_004026705.1 Nesogale talazaci
CATCCCAGGAATGTTTCTATATAGTAGCTTTGTCCCTATGCCCTTTTTGCATTTTTTAAGGTTACCTCAGCAGACTCATGTTGTACTTGTCCTTTTGTGCTTGGCTTATTTCACTTAGCAAAATTTCTTCCAGTTCTTTCTATGTGTTGATGTGTGTCATGCATTCATCACTGCTTTTAAACAATGCATAGTACTTCATTGTATATATGTATTACAGTTTTTTAATGTACTTGTCTGTTGATGTAACTGTGGGTTGTTTCCAACTCTTTGCAAAGTGTGCTGTGATGAACACTGAAGCACACATGTCTGGTCGTGGTTTCTTTCTTGCCTCTTGTGGGTATATGCCCAGTAGGGGGATTGCTGGGTTGTATGGTAGCTCAATTTCCAACTGTTTTAGATATCACCAAATCAATTTCCATAGTGGCTGTGTAAATACTTATAGGTTCATCAGCAGTGGATAAGTTTCCTATCTTACCACAGCCCCTCCAGCCCTTGTTGCTTTCTGATTCTTTTAATTGAACTATCTTTGAAGGTGTTATGTCGAATCCCATTGTTGTTTTGCATTTCTCTGTGGCTAATGATTGGGAATATTTTCTCATATGTTTATTGGCCATTCAGATTTCTGCCCTTGTGAAACTTCTGTTCAGGTCCTTTTCCACCAGCTCAGTGGGCAATTAGTTGTTTTGTTTTTGGAAGCTAGCAGAGTATTGCAGATTTTAGCATTAAGATCTTTGTCTCATGTGTCATTCCTAAAGATGTTTTCCCACTCATTGAGCTCTCTTATTACTCTTGGTGAATTCTTTCAATGTACACAGGTGTTTTATCTTCAGTATATCCCTCTTGTCAATTTGCGACTCATCTATATTTGTGTTTTTTCCTATTTCTGATAGCCTATGTATTCCCTGAACCAAAGTTCTCAGGTGGGTCCCAATGCCCTTATTGATAACCCTAATAGTGTGCAGTTTTATCTCGAGGTCTGTGATCCACCTTGAGTATATTTTAGTGCCTAGACTGAATTAAAGGTCTTGATTCATTTTTCTGCAGGTAAACATCCATTTTTCCCAGCACCACTTGTTGAAGAGGGCATCTAATTTCCATTTGATAATTTTGGGGTCATTATCAAAGATCAGTTGTATTCTGATGTCTTTATTTTTGGGTTTTTAGTACTTTTCCATTGGTCTGAGTTTCTGTGATACTATGTTATTTTTGACCCCTGTGGCTATAGAATATGTGTTAAAGTCAGGTAAAGCAAGCCCTTCCACTGTATCCTTCTTCTTGAAGCTGTTTTCTGTTAATTCAGGATTTCTTCCCTCTCCAGAAGAAGTTGATATTCAATTTTTCTCTTTCTTTGAAGAAAGATGAGGGTAATTGTATGGGGATTGTAACTTAGTGCCTTGGGAAGAACTGATATCTTTACTATATTGAGTCTTTTAAACCACGAGCACGGGATATTCTTCCATTTGTTAAGGTCACTTGATTTCTTGTAATAGTGTTCTGTACTTTTCCTCATATAGATCTTCTTGTAATAGTGTTCTGTTCTTTTCCTCATATAGATCGTTTGTTCTTTGCCAGGTATATCACTAGGTATATCCCTAGGTATACTTCCATTTGTGTTTGGCTATTGTGAAGGGCAGCACTGATTTGATCTCCTCTTCTGTGGTCTTATCTGATGTGTAAAGCAGTGTGAAAGACTTCTGTTTGTTGATTTTGTATGCTGACACTCTGACATACTTTTCTAATGCTTCCAGTACTCCCCTTATGGAGCTTTTGGGATTTTCCAAATATAAAATCATATGACCTGCAAATGGCGATAGTTTCACCTATTCCTTCCTCAGGCAAATACATTTGATGTCTTTTCTTTGCCTTATGCAGCTAGCTAAAACCTCCAGTACAGTGTTAAATAAGAGTGAGGACTAGGCCATCCTTGTTTGATCCTTCTTTTTTGGGGGTGGGGGTGGGGGTGAGGGTGGGGTCATCACTGCCCTCAGGTGGTGTGGGAGCTACCCAGCGCTGCTCCTGAGAGCCGCCTCTGGATTTGAACCATCAAGCTCACAGGCCGCAGCCCCGCACTCAACCACTTTCGCCACCAGGGCTCAGCCCACGTTTGAGCCTTCTTTTAAGTTGGATTGTGCTTGTCTTTTGTCCATTGACTACCAAGTTGCCTATTGGCTTTTCATATATAGCATCTATTATCTTGAGGAATTTTCCTTCCATTCCTATCTTCTTGAGTGTCTTAAATAGGAATTGGTGTTGGATATTGTCAAATGCTTTTTCCACATCTATCAATATTATCATGTGGTTTTTATGGGTTTTTTTTTTTCATGTCAGTGTAGCAACCAATGTGGTACTTATGGTATTTCATAGGTTGAACCATCCCTGTATCCCTGGTATGAATCCTAATTGGTCATTGTAAATTATTTGTTTTGTGTTCCATTGGCCATTATTTTGTTGAGGATTTTTGCATCGATGTTCATTTGGGATACTGGTCTGTAGTATTCAATTTTTGTGGGATTCCTGCTCAGTTTTAGAATCAGAGTTATGCTAGTTTTTTGTTTGTTTGTTTGTGGGCATCACTGCCTCTGGTGGTTGTGGGCGCTACTCAGTGCTGCTCCTGAGAGCTGCCGCTGGATTTGAACTGCCACACCCACAGGCTCCAGTCCCGCACTTAACCACTTACATCACCAGGGCTCAGCCCGTTATGCTAGTTTTATAGAAAGAGTTCTGGAATTTGCTGTCTTTCTATGATCTGCACGAGTTTGTGTAAGATTGGCATCAGTTCTTCCATGAATGTTTGGTAGGATTCTCTGATGAAACCATATCATCCAGGGGTTTTCTTGTTGGTAATCCCTTGATAACCTTGTCAATATCTTCTATTGCTATGGGTTTGTTGAGTTTCTTGATGTCCATTTGGGACAGTCTAGGGAGGGGTTGTTTTACCATGAATTTTTCCATGTCTTCCAAATTGTTGAATTCATTGGAGTACAATCCTTCTTGTTCTGGGTAATTATCCTTTTGATTTCATGAGAATCTGTTGTAATGTACCCTCTTTCTGCATTCATCCTTTGTATTGAATTTTGTTTCCTCCTTTCTTTTGGTTAGGTTTGCCACCGGTCTGTTGATTCTGTTTATCTTTCCAAAGAACTAACTTTTAACAGCATTGCGATAATTTTTTCCAGTTTTCTTATTTTCCCTCTCCTGAATCTCAGCCATGATTTTTATTATTTCTTTTCTTTTGCTGTTAGTAAGATTGTTCTGTTGACTCTGCTCTAGTTGTTGTAAATTTTGAGTCAGCATATCAATGATAAGTCTGTCTTGCTTTTTCATGTGTGCATGTATTGCTATGAAACGTCCTCTGACAGCTTGTTTCCCCAAGGTTTGGTACATCATGTTCTCATTCTTGTTGGTTTCTAGAAATTTCCTTAATTTCATCTCTGATCTGGGACAGATCACTCACTCCTTTTACAATAGAGAATTATTCATCCTCTAATTGTTTGCTCTTGCTTTCTTCATATTCCTTTTGTTGATTTCCAGCTTTATGGCACAGTGGTCAGAGAAAGAGGTCAGTATGATATCAATGTACTTACATTTATGTAGATTCATCTTATGTCCCAGCATATGGTCTATCTTAGAGTATTTGTCAGGTAGGCTTGAAGAACATGTAAAGTTTTTTGTATTTTGATGATAAGTTCTGCAAATATCTAGTAAGTCAAATTGTAAAATTGTGATGTTTAGATCTCTAGCCTCCTTGTTGAGTTTCTTTCCCTGTGATCTATCTTTCTCAGAGAGAAGTGTATTGAAGTCACCCACTATAATTGTTGAGGCTGTGATGATTCCCTTTTTCATCATTTGCAGTGATTAGTTGACATATTCAGTGGGTCTCTAATTTGGGGAATATATGTTTAAAATGCTTAGTAGTTCTTTGTTTACCATTCCCTTAAGCATTATATGGTGTCCCTCCTTATCTCTTTTTATGGTTTGCACTTTGAGGTCAATTTTATCCAAGGTTAGGATTGCAACCTCTGCTTTTTTTTGAATTGTTGTTTGCTTGGTATACCTTTCTCCAGCCTTTGATGCTCAGTCTATTTTTGTCTGTAGTCTTGAGATGTGTCTTCTGTAGGCAGCAGATTGATGGTTTGTGTTTTCTACACCACTGTGTTAGCCTCAGTCTTTTAATGCCTGATTTTAGTCCATTGATATTCAGAGTAATTATCTCCATCTGTGGACTCTGTGATGTTATCTTGTACCTTTTGTGTTGGGTGTTTTCCTACCTCCCTTTAGTATCAGTAGTGTGTGTGTGTGTGTGTGTGTGTGTGTGATACATTCTTGACTTCTGTTCATCCTTAAGCCAATGCTTTCTTGGGGGCTGTTGGCTCTTTTTTGTCCTCTTGGTGGGGTTGTTCTATGTGGCAGTCTCTTATGCCTGTTGAGTGCTGTTCTTCTGCACATGTTGGGTTTGCAAGAATTTTTTGTAGGACTGGGTGTCCTCTTACATATTCTTTGAGTTTTTCCTTATCTAAGAAGATTCTTACTTCTCCATCTATCTTGATAAGTAACTTAGCTGGGTAGAGATTTGTTGGATTTGTATTGTTTTCCTTCATTTTTTTGAAAATGCTACTCCACCCTCTCCTCTTCTTCATAGTGCTCCTGATATGTCTAAGCATATTCTTATTTGGGAATCTTTATTTGTGACTGCTTGTTTTTCCCTAGTTGCTCTCATGATTTTCCCCCTTTCCTCAATGTTGGACAGTTTAATTATTATGTGCCTTGGTGACTTCTTCTTGGGATTCAGTCTACCTAGTGTACTCTCAGCCTCCTGAATGGTTGCCTGGTTTTCATTCATTAAGCTAGAGAAGTTTTTCTTCAAGAATTCTCTGACTACTGTTGCATATGACTTCTTTTTTGTGTCTTCCTTCGGTAATCCAATTAGTCTGTGCTGTTCCACTTCATAGAATCAGGCATAGCTCTTAGATTTTCTTTAGCTCTCTGATGATCCTATTAGATTTTTGTTCACAGTTGTTAAAGCCTGCTTGGCTGTCCTGTAGGTCAGTAGTGAGGTTCTCTGCCTCCTCCAGTCAATTGGCAAAGTCCATGAGTCTGCTATTGGTTCTTGTTAGCTCATCTCTAAGCTCTTGTGTTTTCCTTTGGTGTATGAACTTTATCTCCTTTATCATTTCATTCTTTTTTCTGAATTGTTGCCCTCATATCCTGTATGAATCCAAGCAGCATTCTGAAAATTTCTCTCTGCTGCAGATCAGTGTCTGCTTCTTCTACTCATGTTTATTAGGTTCAGGACATCTACCATTGCCTTTTGTTTCTCCAGTTTTTTTCGTTAAGGCTGTTGGAGCTTAATGCTGTTTGCATTGGGTTGTTTTAGAGCAGTCAGTTGCCATTTTCTAGGTTATCAAAGAGCACTGGCTCTCTCTGGAAAACAAGTAAGAATGTTTCCTCAAACTGTCTGTATCTAATTTCACTATGGAATTGGCCTACCACGTTGTCCTCCTGTGCCTTCAATCTTTCCCTACTCTGTTCCATTATTTTGAGAAGTTGGATATTCCTCTCAGGGGACACTGGTTGGGTTGTTGTGCACCCATGAGGATGGTGCTGTACTGGATGATCTCACAAGAAGCCATGATTGTGTGGCCCACAGTATCTTGGGGCACTGCAGAAGGCATGCGGGGATGCCCACTTCAATGGGAGTGCCAGAGAAGACTGGTGGATGGCTCACTTTGATGTACAGCACAGTGAATAGTGGGCAGAATTCTCCTGGTTAGGTAGATACCTGCAGAGGTTTGGCAGAGGTTCCCGCAGGAACATAGAACATTAGTGAGTGTTGGTCAAGCTACTTGTGGCTGTATGAGGCACTACAGCATGTCGGAGGAAGTTCCCTTAGTCATGTGGGACCACAGAGAATGGATAGGAACTACCCCAGTCATGCAGACAGGATTTCCCCCTGAAAAAAGTTGGATGGGATGTCCCCTAGTGGAGGGTGGGCAGGCTTTCCCTTGTCTCATCTTAAGCTGCAGAAAATGGAGCACTCCCAGTTGGGTGGAAGGCAGGTGTAAATGCCCTAGTCTAAGGGGAGTTATCTGCATGTCAGCAATGGTGTGTTAGAGAAAAAGAAAATGACAAACTAAGTCTGCTGAGACTGTGTTTGGATATAGAGAAGAGAGGGAAAAAAAGGAGCAATATAGCTGAGCTCTGATCCCCGACTGTGGGGCTGGGGGTGGGACATGGGGGTGGTTAATCCCTGCCCCAAGGCAGTAGTAAGTTGTGGCTTTGTTGAGAAAAAGCTCCAATGCCTGTTCCTAATGATCCTTGCTTCCCCTGAGAGAGTGGTGGGACTAAGGTCAAACTCTAACCAGGCTCCACTTTGGTATGCCAAAAGCCCCTAGCCCCCTCAAAATCTTGTGGCTCTGTGCCTACTTATCTTTATGATACTTCTTCTGCAACATAGCAGTGTTGAATTTCCCTCTTAGTAACTCTACAGTGCTGATTTCTGTGGAGTCCTTCTGTTAAGTGTTACTCAGTTGCCATCTTTGTAGAAGTCCACCCACTTTTCTTTAAATGAGAAGATTCACCTAAGATTTTTATATCCAATAATTTTGTAGCACTTTAGACTTTTTTGTGCTTATCCACTAAAGCAAATGTAGCATTCAAGGTCAGGTACAGCAGAAGATGGTAAGTAATGATTAATAACAGTGGGCAAATGTAAAGACCCAAACTCACAGTTATTAGGCAACCTTGGAAGTAAAAGAAATCTAAATAGAGTGTCATGTCTTTAGAGAACTTTTGAATATCCTTGCTTCTGATTGCAGTAGACATTTTAGCTTTTAAAAATTTAAAGAAATACTGCAGCTTCTCTAATCTATAAATAACTGGTTTAATGACAGTCAAGCAAAATTCTACTATGTTTCATTCATTTGGGCAGAACAAACTCCATTTTCTCAGAACTTATTAGAGAGATCAATAGAGTTTCTATAGGGTTTCTCTCATAATATATTCTTGATATCTGGAAGCATATGAATAAATTTATTTCTTAATACAATTTTTCTTATGTGACTCTTATAATCCAGATAAGTATGTTTTATTATAGTCTCACAGCTTTTAAAATGCCATCAAGTTGTCTTGAAAGACTTGGTTATGGCTAATTTGTCATTATAATGAAGACCATTGTTTTTAGGCCAAATTTCTCCACTGCCTAACTTATTACAAAGAATTTCAGTTTTGCTCAGGGTCCTTGCATTAAACTTGGCTCAGTTTTCAATAATGCAATCCAGAAGTATGTTTGGAGGTATTAACCTTTGGTTTCTTGAATGAAAGAACAGAAGAGATTATGGAAGAGACCCTTAGTGTGCTTTCTTACTTCTCTACCAATGTTAAAAAAAAAAAAGGAGCATTCCTCCTCCAAACCTAGGTTTCCAGAATTACCCACTTTTTACTGGGTAGCCCCCATCACCTCATCCCTATCTGATAAGGCATAAATACTGAAAAATTCTCCAATACATTCTACTCAACTAAAAACTTTCACTCTGGACTACTGCTAAATTCCATGAAAGTAAGAAAATCAGCAAAGAGAGATAGCAGGGTCAAAGGTCCTCTTGAATAGCTTCAGGCTTTAAAAAAGGTGCCAACTGGATACAGTTGATCAATTGAAGGTTAGAAAGTTATCACAGAAAAGCACTATACCTTGGTTCTATTTGTCTCAATTTAATGGGGAAAGTGACCTAAGATATAATTCAATATCTTCTTGTTACTCTTACCAAGTCAGTTCTGGCTCACAGGAAAAGGTAGACCTGCAAATGCTCATAAGGGCAGAAAGCCTCTTCTTTTTCCCACAGCAGTCCTGAACTGCTTATCTTGCAGGTAGCAGCCAGAAGCTTGACTATGATATCACCAGGGCTCCTTTAAAGAGACAGGCTACTAATGATTGCATTTCTGCAGTGTTCTGGAGCCTTGCTCCAGATCTGAATAGATTAAATTATAGCAAGCCTCTTTTTGAGAGATTACTTAAGTACAGAGATATCCTAAAATTGCCCACCATTATCCTCACATAAAGAATTTAAAGAAATATTTATTCTATTTAGCAGTTAGGTTTTATTTCTGACAATTTGGATGAGCTGCAATTTATGTGTCCTGTCACCTTTCAGGATTCTAGAAGCCTTGATTTAATCTGGTGGGTTCCAAGTTCAAATATTAATAATTTTCATGAGTCCATTTTTTGCAGAAAAGCTTTGGTTAAATATATGAATGAATCCACATAGCAAAGGCTTATTTTTAGGTGTCAAAATTTAATACAGCTAAAATTAAGTCATAGTAAAATATATATATTAGTATATTACTATATATTTTGAAAGACTTAAGTGGGAAATTCATAAACAAATACAAAATTGAACAAGGTTAATTAAAAGTCAGAAGGAACCCCAAAGCAAAGAAAAAATATGCAAAGCTTAAAAATTATAGATATAACATCAAACTTAAATTATTAAATCTTTTATTGTTTCTCATTTACACAACTGAGAAATTGTTGGAGTGATCTACTCACAATATCTCAGTTTACTGACTTAATGTTCTTAACATGATAAGTAAAATTTACTTGAATGTATTATTATTGTAAACTAGACATGGTGTAGGGCTTTGGGTATCCAAAAACCAAACCCATTGCCATCATGTGCACTCTGAATCTTTAAAAAGAAACTGACAAGATACAGAATAGCAAGTGAGTCTGATGGCTGCACATTTTCTTCCCTGGGTAAAACACCAGTTGGTTTGGACATGAAGAGAAATAGAGTTGGCTTGCCCAGTGCCCCCATTATCCTGGTTGTATTGTCAGAAATGTTTCTGAATTTTAGATTATTGACTTCCCAAAATAAAAATTCACTCTGAGAGACATGTAAGGGTTTTGTGATGAAAGTTTTATTGAGAGACTCCTAGAAGGAAGGTAAAAAATCTCCCCAGTCAGCATAGCTTATTTAGTAAGTATTTTCTTGCTTCCCAGCAATTAAAAAAAGAGAGAGAGAGAGAGACCTTAAAACATTTGCAAACACAATAGATTCTCCAGCAAATTCTTTCAGCATGGGGGAATTTACATTGATATTAGCAAGGGGTTCTGGGAAACACAGTCCCAAGATAATGGATTCTGTACAAGTGGTTTAAGTCCTTCTCACTTTCAGTAAGCAAGGTTGTATTATCTGCATAAGTGAAGGTTGTTAAAAAGCCTTCCTCAAATCCTGATGTCACATTCTTCTTCACATAATCCAGCTACTCTGATTATTTGTTCAACATATTGAATAAGTATGGTGGTAGGAGAAGATACAGCCCTGAAACACACCCTTCTTAATGTTCAACTAGGCAATATTCCCTTATTCTGTTTGCACAACTGCCTATTGATCCATGTACAAGTTCCACATGAGCACATGAAGTATTCTGGAATTCTCATTCTTCTCAAAGTTATCCATAGTTTGTTATGATCCACACTGTCACAATTCCTCTGCAGTCAATAAAACACAAATAAACATTCTTCTGGTATTCTCTGCTTTCAGATAAGACCAGTGACACCCATAATATCACAAATTCTGTGGGAAAAGGGGAATTTACCAATTCCCCACACTCTCTCCAACCCCCTCCACACACCTCACCACCATACTAGAGTCAGACTTAGGTGTTCTTGCCTCTAAACTTTCTCTTGAGTTTTCCACTTGTTCTGACCCATGCCCTATCAATGGTGCCTTCTGAACAAGGTAAGATCAGTTCAACTGCTCCGATCCCAGAACTGACACCACTCTGCCCCCTTTGCCTATATCCGTGCTTTCCTGTTCTTTCAGGGTACTTTAAAGAACTTGGGCCCCTGGGGTATTCCTACAGTGGGCCCCACTGTAGGTCTTCATATTTGAATCTCCACCACTTTTGTCTGTCAATCCCACCACAGCATTGGCCACTGAGCCAGTCTCAAATCTGGCAGCAGCCACCAATACAAGTTTAACCTGAGCTCTTTTCTCTGACCCCACCCTAGTCTCTGTACCCCCCAACCATCATCATTCTAGAATTTCTTACTCTTATCGCTACTTCAAGTCTATATGTATACAAGTAGTTATCATCAATCACCTGCTCAATGGCCAGGTAGACAATATCTTGTGTGTAGCCCATGGTACAACAGAGGAGAGTCTCTGAACTCAGATGCAAGAGATTAGGGTTGCTCTAGGCCAGAGGAGTCAGTAGTCTTGAACTACTGTGGCAGACTCTGTAGCATACCTTAAGTCCAGCCTTCTCTGCAGATAAAATGAAACACTAGTTAGACGTTTCATTAGAGGTGGTCTCACCCAATATAGTAACTCACCCTTCCCCATGCATGGGAACATGAGTTAACTCCATTGTTCCATCCTGCCTCTTGCACAGGGCCTACTCCTGTGACACTCTTCCATCTGTTCCCACCTTGGACAGTAGGGTAATTTTGTGGTCACCCTTCTGACACTATCAAAGTCCATATTCACTCTACACTTCCTAGTGTCACTATTGATCCAGTTTCTAATTTCTTTTTCTTGCCTAAAGGAGCACTCTATACTATGTAAACCTACATGGGTTTAGACAATATACTACTTCTTGTTACTTGGGCTTCTGTCTTACCTTATGGGTTGGTCTTCAAGCACAAAAGGTGAGATTTGAGCAGGCTACACAGCAGAGTTGGATGGCTTCACAGACACAACATCACTTGGAAGAATCTTAAACCCACATGGATTTGGGGCAGATTCTTTATTCCCTGCTACAGCACCTAGCTTGGATCAAAGCAATGACCCTCCTTCCTCCTCCCCAGGTGTACAGGACCAACAAACCTCAAGGTGATAACAACTGAACCACAGGAAGCCCACATTTAGAAGCATCTTCTTTTAATTTTAAGGCTTTCTTAACTACAAAACTGAATACCCACTGTGAAGAAATTCCTGACCAAAATTAACCCTGTTTGTAGCTTTCCTTTCACCCCAAATTTCTAACTTTTTATTTCCAATTTGAAGTCTGGTTTACTAAATGTTCATTTTAAAAGTTGTGATTACTTGATGATATTTACTTTTTTCTGAAACCAAAGTGATCTCTCTGTATGCATATAGAATAACTGCTTGGAATAAACCTTATGCCTACCTCCTGCTGGCTGTCACCTTGCTCTGCTGCACTTTGAGGTTAATTTAATTTAGCTTAGTTAATTTTCACCTAGTGCATGCATTAATATCCTCTCAAACAGCAGCAAAGACCTCCTATGGGGCCCTGACTAAAATTGCATCAAGCACCAACCAGAGTATCTCTGCACTGGACATCTGGGCGAGAGGTGGGGGTAGCCTGGGCTCTCCTCCCCCAGGCAATGGCTCATGATTGTTATGTAAACATGGCACTGGCACTACCCCACACCCGGTGGTTTGTCCATCTGCTCAGTGATGGCACAAGTCCTCCAGCTTGCTTTCCTAGTGCTAATCACTCTCCATCCTCTTAGAAGAAAACTTGGAAAATGCAAGGCCCTCTCAATCTCCTTTTCATTTGCAAAAGAGTCATTTCAGCTAAGGATGTCCCCTATTCTTCAACGAGCATTTGTGTTTGTGAAAAGACCCATCTCAAATTTCTGGAGCAGGAGCAGCTGCTGCAAAGACCCCTTTCAGGGCCCCAGCTCCCCCTTCCCTTTGTTCCCCTCCCCTCTACTCTCTCTTTTTGTTTCTGTCTAAGCAAGCTCCCCTCTTTGACCCCCGGCCAACTCTGAGCCTCAGCCTTTGTCAGCCTCCTCAGACAAGTCTCACCCTAAATCAGTCATTGTTTGGGCGCCCAAAATCAGCACGTGCCCACATCTCCCTAATCTTTTAATTTCACCCCAGGAAAAAGCAGCTGTTAGTTGTACACACAAGGCACAGCTGTCAACTGGGGCCCCCTGCCTGCTGCCAGAGCACTATTAAGAAGAAAGAAGGGAGGTCACAGGGCTGCAGTCACATGTATAGCTCTCTTTCTTCTTAACTTTTTTTTCCCTAACAGTTTTTTTTTTCAACAGTTGGCAGCACGTGCTATGAAATCCAGCCCTGCTGGAGAAGCCACTTCCTAAAGTCTTTTCTGTCTAAATCTGTTGACTGCCCCACACCCTTCAGGTTTGAGTCTGAATTCATTTGAGAACTAAATCTTCAGTTTGGGAGATTCCTGGAATGGGTCATTATGTTTTTTGCTACAAAAATGATCATCTGATAAATTATAGGATGAGAACCAGACACCCATATGTACCCTCTGAAATGCCAGCACTCTCTTAAAGGGTCTTATTGACATTGGTGCTTCTACTTGATGGCAGTGAGTTTTTGTTTCGTGGAAGTTGCAGCCAGTCTGATGTGGGCAGGGTCCCCCATGCATCCTAGCACTGTCTGCCTTTACAGGCAGAACAAAACTGCAGGAAAGTGACAGCTTGATCTCCTTGAGGCATTTCTCTGGTCCCATCTGGGCTCCCAGCAGCACTGACATTAGGACTCAGGAGAGCTCCTCCTGCACTGAGCTACCTATATCCCAAGTGTGTCACCTTGTTGAGTCTCTGGGTCCCCATTTGTGAAAGTTGGAGGGCTTAAGAGACTTTTTAAAACAATGAGGCCCAATGGGATTTTCTGGTGAAGAAAGCATTCTTGACCTTCAATAAGGCCCTTGAGCACTAAAAATATTGCCAGTGAAACTGAACAACTACCTTTTAAATTTAATTGTAAATTATTTTAAGTAGTCATAAGTAGTTAGTGGGATAGCACATCACTTAAGTATAGGTTCTTAAACTCAGAATCCCAGAAGATGTTTTCAAAAAATACAAATGCTTGTTCCCACTCTCAGGTTGGTGGTTCAGTGATGGAATCCTTGTCTTCCACAGGAAACCCATATATAGTGACCACTCATCAATGAATGGACACTTTAATGCTGCTGTTGGTGCAGAACAGGTTTCAGCAGATCTAGACTAAGGTGTAGTAGAAAGAAAAAAACCTGTTCATATACTTCCAACCATTGGCTAATAAATTCCCTATCTTGTTGTTAGGTGCCATCAAGTTAGTTTTAACTCACATCAACCCTATCTTGGCACAACAGAATGAAATGTTGCCCAGTCTTTTGCTATCTTCACAATGATTCTTGTGCATGAGTCACTGCTGCAGCCCCTGTGTAAGTTCATCTTGTTGAGGACCTTCTTTTGCACTGTCCCTCTGCTGTCTGCAGCAAATCGTCTCTCCTGACACCCTGTCTAAAATATGGAAGTTGAGCCACAACGTTTCCTTCCATTGAGCATGAGCTAGCCTTTGTTGGGAAGTGACTCTATAGCAGCTACCAGAAGCACTGGGTTCTGCTTGGGAGTGATTTTTATTTTGTATTAAAGCTTTCATTCTGAGCACCCCAGTATGCAGAAGGCTATGAAAGACAGTGAATGCCCCAAATCCATTTGCAGAGTCCCCACATAGATTGAGCTTCCATTGAATCCCTTCAAATCATTAACCAAGGATATAGGTAATCTTGGGGCCCTGGTGGCATAGTGATTATACATTGGACTGTTAAGCAGAAAGTCAGAAGTTTAAAACCACCAGCCATGATTAGGTTTTTAGATGGTCTTCTTTAGTTCTTGCTTCTCAACTCTAAAATAATTCATATAGGGATCTACATACAACCTCCTCTCTGGTTTATGGACAACAGGGAAGTGAGGGAAGGGACACACTGGACAGTGTATAATATGAAAAAGTAATAACAATTTGTAAATTATTAAAGTTTCATAGAGGAGGAGGAGTGAAGAGGGAGGGGAAATATGAGAAGGTGGTACTGGGGGCCTAAGGAGAGGGAAGATGTTTTGAGAGTGATGATGGCAACAAGTGTGCAAATGCGGTCTGCATACAATCATATGTATTGGCCATGATGGAAGTTGTATGAGCCCCCAATAAAATGCTTTATTTAAAAAAAGGAGGGGGAAAGAGGAACGTACACCAAGGGATCAAGTAGAAAATATTTGGAAATGAAGCTGGCAATATGTGTACAAATATTCTTGATACCAATGATGTATGGGATGTTATAAGAGCTGTTAGAGTCCCCAATAAAATCATTTAAAAAAAAGAATTCACATAGCAGATGCACTTTTACAATTCAAGTGATTTTTAAAAATCATTTTATCAGGGGTAGCTCAGTGTAGGAGGTGCTCTCCTGAGTTCAACTCTTATCGCAATCCACACATCCATCCATTGTATGTCAAGTGCTATTGTACATTTGTTGCCCTCATCATTCTCAAAACATTTGCTTTCTACTTAAGCCCTTGGTATCAATTCCTCATTTTATCCTCCCTTCTCACTCATTAAACCTTGGTAATTTATAAATTATTATTATTTTGTTATATTTGACACTGTGGATACCTCCCTTCACCCACTTCCCTGCTGTCTATACCCCAGGGAGATATTGACCCAGTTCCAGCTTTCTACACCACTTTCCTTTCACCCTCCCAGTATCGCCACTCTCACCACTGATCCTGAAAAGATCCTGACGGAAAAGGAAGTTTAAGGTATTACAGTCTCAGATAGTACATGCTTTCTCCTTGGAAAACTTGCAGGCTGAGTGGTGGAGTGCACAAGAATTGGAGACTGAAGATAAACACTGCAGGAGATCACAAAAAGCCACATGGGAGAAGTACTGGAACAAGAGAAGTGCTGGAACTTGTTTCCAAGTACTTGGAAACAAAATAATGACTGTACCAAAAAAGGGAGAGCCCCAGAGAGAGTCCTGAGAGGGCACATGCAGACACCATATAACAGGAGAAAGTCCATGTGCTAAGTTTTGTATATGGTAGGCATTCAGTGGAGACAATCCCCTTTATCCCTAGTCTTCCTACCTTTTAATTCCACAGGAGAAAGATGAGGCGTTCTACTCCTGTAGTTAGTCTTGGGGACAAATAGAGGACAATTCTACCCTGTTCTATAGGATTACTATGAATCAAAATAAATTCAATGGCAGTGAGGTATTTTTTTTAATAAGCATGGCCTTAGAGTGAAATATAATTATATATAAATATATAATATAATATATAAATATACATATATACAGTAATTGCATTACACACAGTCAATTACATCCACTTTGTCCAGCCAAGCAAGGAGAGGCAGTCTCTTTTAGGGCCTTGCCTGGGCGTGTCCTTCTTGGAGGTCACCATACTGGAGACAGTACAGGTGACTACATAGTCATGAGTCATTTCCTATCAGTTCTATCCTATCAGTAGCACCCTGACTGCTCTTCTACCTAACAATGTATATGTCCCAATCATGGTTCCATACCTGCTCTGTAATCCCACCTATAAATGTGATAATTGATGTGCCACCAATCATGAAATTGTGGCAGTTCTCTTTATTCCGTGTCTTATTTAACTAGTGTCCTGACTGTGAGTCCTTGGATGTCATTATGACCCCGTGTTAATGATCTCTCTCATCCAGAAGATATGTTGCCTTTGTCCATTTTGGGACTTAATAAATGTTCTCCTTAATTATCCCAGAGCACTGAGCCTTAAGAGCAACATAACAGCATGGAGGAGTAAACTAACAGAGATGACAGGGCTGGGCCAAAGCCAGGCTATGTTGACCCCCTCCCCAGAAGAATGTAATACAGAGGACAGCACAAAAGATATAGGCCTTGGAGAGTGGTGGTCTGTCCAGACCACATGGTACAAACTAAGTGGGAGAGAGACAGAAAACAAAACAAAACAAAATAAGCAACCTCATCATGGCCCACCAAGCCCCAAGGAATACTTCTCTGCTCAGAGCAGCCAATACACAGAGAGAACTGTAGGGCCAGCCCCACCATGAGATATGACATCCCTTCACTGACCCTTGCACTATGGGGACCAGCACTGGAAGCATTGCAGAAAGTGTGCCTGGTCTGCCCCATGCATAGTGGGGAGAACCTTGAAGGCGTGCAACAGGGCAGCCAGGGGAACAAAGTAACTAAATCCCCAAGGATCCTGAAAATACCGTATTTGTTGGACCATAAGTCACACTTTTTTCCCCAAAAGTGGAGGGAAAATGAGGTTGCATTTTATAGTCTGAAGGTGTGGTAGCCCAGAACATTTGTTCATGATCCCATGTGCCTGCTAACTGTCCACTGCTGTTTGCATGCTGTGGATTGCTGTGTGTTCTGGAGAAGTCCCACTTCCTGGAGTCTCAATATCAGACAGGTCAATGACTGGCACAGTGTATATCTTCCCTGCATGTGTATGACACTGACAGATGGACAGAATTAGAACATTGAAACAGGAGGCAGCTAGGTGCAGTACCAGGTAGCGTCCAGGCCGGGCCTCTTTGATGCAGTACAGTGTCTAGACAGGCAGACAAAGGGTTCCTCGTGTTAGGAGAGACATAGCATCTCTCCTGACACTCAAAGCCCCATCTATCAGATTGGTTGGTGCCCTTTAATTATAATACCAACCAGCTTGAGTTACTGTAAATTACAATTTTGATGAAAGCTGCAATATGTGTCTCATAACAACTCACAGTTCTTTCACTACTCTATTTTCCTCAGAAAACCACCATTTTTCTAACAGTTCAAAATGTCAAAGGTGAAAAGAATAGCATATAATATTCTGTTTAAACTGGAGGTAGTAAAATATGTAAAAGAACATGGAAACAGAGCAGCAGAGAGACATTTGGGGCCACCTCCAACTGTAAAAATGATGAGAGAGTGGGGAAAACATGAGGATCAGCTGAAAAATCTTGATAAAATTAAGCGCACTTTTTGTGGGCACACTGAAAAATGGCCACAGGTAGAAGGGGAGATGAAAGAATGGCTCACACATCGCTGGGATATGGGCTTCTCAGTTTCTACAAAAATGATCATCTATGAAGCCAAACACATAGCTGTAGAAAAAGGCATTAAGCATTTTACTGGCTCACCATCATGGTGCTACAGATTTATAAGGAAAAGCAGCCTTGCTATGTGCACCAAAACTAAAATTGCACAAAAAATGCCACCAGAATATGAATTGAATAAGTGATTATGAGCAACAGAGCTTCACAAATTCTGACACTAGTGATGATGAGTTTTTAGGGTTTCCAGATAACTAGAAAAGTGTTTGGGTCTCTAAGTCTTTCTTCATTTGTTAATGAAAGTGCTGATGGTTCTTAATACCACTGTTGAGTTTACACTGTTAAATATTACCATATTTTGCTTTATTCTAATAACTATTTTAATATAATGGTACTATTTGGTTCAGAATAGTTTTATCTTGTTTTTCTGCTTAAAAAATTGGGTGCATATTATGGTCTGAAAAATATGGTAGATTTCTGACTCAGGGAACAGGATTTAGCACCTCATCAGACCTGACTGGAAAACATTCATAAGAGTTAGTAGACAGACCTGGAACTATTTATTGTTTTTTTTGTTGTTGTTGTTTGTTTTATGTTTATTTCTTTTATTTCTTATTTTGGTCTATCTATATAAGATAGGCAGCGCAAACAATCCCAAGGAGAAAGCAAAGGGACTGGCTGCCCTGAGGAGAGGAGGATGTGAGGAGAGGTGGCAGTCATGGGAGAGGAGGATGTGAGAAGAGGGGGCAGTCAAACAAACTCAGGGATAGGGGAACAACAAGAGATCTAAAAATGATGTGAGGAGATTGTATAATGCTTAAAGGGCAATGTGTCTAAGAGTAATTACTGAGAGCCTATTGGAGTGTGAGGATAATAGTGAGACAGGAGGAAGGTGAAAGGAAATAGAGGAAAGGATGAGGAGACAAATTTTATTTATAGATGTATAAGCATGTATATATGTAAATATTAATTTATAATTACAAGATAGAGGTCAATGTACATATATTTATATGTTAAGCATTAAGAGGGCAGATAGACTCTGGGACTCTATTCAAGGCCTTCCTAAAATACAAGAACCCCTTGTTCTAATAAACTGGCACTTTTTGATACTCACCTTCCTGACAGTATTGCTGAATAAACAAATGTGAAGAAAGCTGATGGTGCCGGCTTTTAAATATATAGCATCTGGCATCTTAAATGCTTGAAGTTGAACAAGTGCCCATTTAAACAAGGTAAGCAAATAAGTCCATATGTAAGAAGCATATCAGTCTGTGTGATCATGAAGTGTCAACTGGATCAGATATCAAAAGATCCAAAATGAACAATTATATCAATGTGAGGGCGGTGGTGGTGGCAGAGGGTGGTTTGGACCTAAAGCCCATCTGTAGACAACTGGACATCCCCCCACAGAAGGGTTACAAGGAAGGGATGATTCAACCAGGGTGGAATATAGCTCTGATGAAACACACACATCATACCTGTAGTTCCTGAATGCTTCCTCCCAACCCCCACCCCTCTCACTACCATGACCCAGTTCTACCTTACAAATCCCAGTAGACTATAGTATGCATACACATTGACACAAATAAGAGCTCTCAACACATGGAATTCAAAACAGATAAAACCCTCAAGAACAATAGTGGGAGGAGATGAGAGGGGAGAAATGGGGAACCCATTCCAAGGTTGGATATCTAGCCCTCCTTAGGGAGATAAATAACAGAAATGTGGGTGCAGGGAGACGATGAACAGTGTAAGATATGGAATAACAATAATAATATCTATACGATCAAGGATTCACGAGAGTGAGAAGGTGGGGGAGGGAGTAGGAAAAGGAGCTGATACTAAAGCCTCAAATAGAAAGAAAATGTTTTAGAAATGTTGATGGCAACAGATGTACAAGTGTGCTTAATACAATTGAATGATAGATTATTATAAGATTGGTAAGAGCCCCCTAATAAAATAATAAATAAATAAATTTGAATATAAGCAAAAAAGAAAATTTTCCTTAACTTTAATTTGAGTTTACAGTCTCTTTTATACTTTAACATAAGTGGTATAATCAGCAGGATTCCAAATCTGTCTTTCCTGGTGGCATCTTTGGATGGTCTAGGAAACTCGGTGCCAGAAAAAGAGGTCTTTCTTTACATTTCCAGGACCATCAGAGGCTTAGAAAGAGTAAACACTCTTGAAATTATAGATCTGTGTTTGAAACTTTAAGAAACTTTATTAAATCATGCTGCTTTATTAAACTTTATTAAATCATATGTTTTCTCAGCTGTAATTGTTCTTTCATTCTGTCTTGTTTGACTTTAAAGCTTAGGTTTTGCATAACTCAGAATCTTCTCAAAATTGGTATTTTGTTTCAGGTTTAAACAGAGGTTATTCCTAATTTGGTGGTGGTGGAATCTGATGTCTTGTTATTTTACACTCATGGGGAGGTGTGTGTGTGTTGTATAATAGAAGTTTTGCTGGCCTATTTGGTTCATTTTTGTGATACAGAGTAAACATTATGCTCTATTTTGTAATATTTCATGTCTGGATTTGGGGTTATAAATGAGTTAATTCTATTTTTCAAGTGCTCTGGGTCAGTGTAAGTCAACAGTCTGGGCTGGTAACCACAAGGCCAGCAGTTCAGACTTGCTGTCTATTCTGCAGGAGAAAGGAAAATTTTCCTACTACTGTAATGAGTAATGTAATGTAATGAGGTACAACCTTGTTTGACTTTACAACTCTGGTTTTATAGTATTGGTTTACAGTATGGGAAACCTATAGGGGTAGTTCTACCCTATTCTATAGGGCAGAATTGACTCTCTTGCAGTGATTTTTTTACATTAACAAACTTCCCTTTCTCTTATTTGTGATTAGACACCCTTTTTAAAGAGAATATTATAAAAATTTGCTAATTTTTTATATCACAAGGCCTTTCTGAGCAAAACTTCTATTTTAAATAATAAGCAATTCTTACTTATTGGTGGTATTTTACATTTTAAAATGCATATCTTTTATCTTAAAACTTAGCTTATGAATTGAACTGATTTTATATCATGTGTGCATGTAAATTAAATTGCTTTAATATTATGATGATTTAATGAAGTGATTCATTTTGGCATGCTTTTGTATATGTATATCAACCTTAAAATCTAGACCTCTACAAGTGACTTAAATATTTAAAAATGTTGTTTCACCAAAGATGGGATTTTAGAAAAAACCTAGTTTTTCCACTTTGCTCAGCCAGAGCTAGTTCAGCTATGCAAATGACTAGGGTTAAGTCTCATAAATCTGAAATAGAAATGGCCAGGTGGCACAGGGGAGCAAGTACTGGACTGCTAACAGTTTGAGCAAGATTATCACACACAAAAAGATCAGCCAGTCAATTTCCATTTCTATTTCAGAACCCCAGTAAAGCAGTTTCTACGCTATTCTATGTAGCCATTATAAGTCAAAATCAATTTAATAACATTTTTTGGTTATTTTTAAGTCAAAATGTTGACATTTTAAAGAATTCAAGGAAGCTAAATTTAGATGAAATTAATAATTTAAAAATGATTAAAGTTAATTAAACACTATTTCATCAGTATTTTGTGATAAGTAAATAATTTTAGATCTTTTAAGTGGTTTGTTGATATTAAATTTTGTATTCATAAATGCTTGTTTTAATTAGGAGTTCACTTTTAAATATATATATATATATTCAAGTCTACTAGTGTGTTCATTTTTCCTATATTTTGTTCATTTTAACTAATTTTAATAGGCTATTATAAAGATATACAAGAACTGTTAAAAGAACTCATCAATGATACTTTTATTTGATAAACAAAAATTATTGACTGTAAGTTTAATTAATTTGGAATTTGGAGGGGAATAATAGTAAGATTAAATTGTATTAATAAAGAATAGGTTTCCCTGGGGTTCTTCTGATCAGCACTGACTCCCATACCCCCATTGGAAGGGGACTTGAGGGGGGTATCTGCATTGGGGCTGGAGGTACTGATGCGGTGGGCATCATGGCTGGGATCCCATGGGAGCTGAAGTGCCCCAAGGTGATTGGTGTGAAACTGACCTGCTCACTTTATGGCTGGAGCTCCCCCCAAAAAATGGGATCCTGAAAATGGCGGGCAACCTCACTGTGACGGGGTCCGTGACCGCCATTGCCGAGAACCACCGGCCTGGAGTTGACTCCATCTCCTGCACTGGCATGGCAACAATCTGCAACATGGGTGAGGAAATCGGGGCCACCACCTCAGAGTTCCCCACAGAATGAAGTACCTTAGGAAGATGGGCTGCACAGACACTGTCAGTGCTGCTGATGAATTCAAGGAAGACCTACTGCCCGACCCTCGCTGCCTTCATGGCCAGCTGGTTGAAATTAACCTCAATGAGCTGAAGCTGCCGTCAACAGACTGTTCCCACCTGACCGGGCATACTTTGTGACTATTGTGGTCAAGTGGCCGAGAAGGAAGGGTGTCCCCTGGACATCTGAGTGGCTCTTATTGGCAACTGTACCAACTCGAGCTACGAGAACAAGGGGTGCTTGGGAACTGTGGCGAGATGGCGCTGGCCTACAGGCTCAAAGTGCAAGTTCTAGTTCACCATCAAGCCAGGCTCTGAGCAGATCTGGGCCACCATTGAGAGGGATGCCTATGCACAGACCGTGCTAAATGTGGGAGGCATCATCCTGGTCAATGCCTGTGGCCCCTGCATTGGTCAGTGGGACAGGAAAGACATCAAGAAGGGAGAGAGAAACACTATTGTCACCTCCTACAATCTGAACTTCACTGGCAGCAACAATGAGACTCATGCCTTTGTCAAGTCAATGGAGATTGTCATTGCCATGGCTATCATTGGCACCCTCAAGTTCAACCCAGAGATTGTCTTCCTGACAA
>PVJH01033306.1:0-21703 GCA_004026705.1 Nesogale talazaci
TGCTTAGCCAAACTGAAGGTCTTCAAAACAGGAAGACTTTCAATGAGATGGATTGACACAGAGGCTGCCAAAATGAACTCCAATAAAAACTATGAGGATGGTGCAGATGCGGTGATATTTCATGACGTTGTTTAAGTCTCTCTGAGTGAGAACCAACTTGATAATGCCTAACAATAAAAACAAGATTGATCGCTGCAGTTCCAAAGGTCTTCTCAAGTTCAAAATGTTGGAATATCATAGACCTTACCTCTTCATAAAGGAGTGTCGCTGATGTCACATTGTAAGAAGCGTTGGTAGGATTGGGTATTTATACAACTCTGGAACATACACTCTGTCATAGAAAACCAAACCCAAACCAAAGTCAATACACTCCACAATCCAGGCCACTGTGATCCATAGCAATCCTACAAGGAATAACTAAATTCTAACTTCTAGACCTGTGCTTATGATCTCATTTGGGAATGGGATTTCTTTATTATTTTAATGAGGTGGTACTAGAATATGTGTGTATTACTCTTATCTCATTTGAGGTAGAATAGATTATGCAAACAAGCAAACACAAACGGAGAGTAAGGTACATACCACACAGTCAACCAAAGAATTTAGGTCTAGAAGCTTAAAGAGACAAGAATGATCCTCTAGCGTAGTTAGCATGGGAAAGCCTTTCCCTAGAGAGGGTGCCCTGAATTTAGACTTCTAGCCTATTCCATGTGAAAAAAGTAGCTTTCAATTCACTAATATCAGCCACTCTTGGTATTTGTTATAACAGTACTAGATAACCAAGACACAGCATTTCTGGAGTTCAATTATTGAAATAATTAAATGTATGCTTTAAGTTGCAATTGTCTAGGCAGAGAATGGTACAAACCCATGAATATCTTCCAGTTGGCCAAGCAACTGTCTTTCAACTTCCCTGTCATAAATGAATGTGTGCTTCCAGTTTTTCATCAACATATTAAAATATTTAAGTTGGTGTTCACCACACTTAGTCAGTCTGGATGCTAAGCTTTGTTTTGGGTTAATACTGTCAATGCAGCTCAAACTTTTTCTTCAGCATCATTGGTTCTTTCTCACCTTCTGAAGTGGTAGATTTTTGACCAGTTCTTTTTAGTAAAGTGACTCTATGTATTCTTTCTACATTCGATTGATGCTTCCCATTATCCCTAAATATATTGTAAATAAAATCTTTAATGTTAAAAATACAATGGCTTTGGCCAACTTTTATGTTAAGGCTGCCATTTTTTATAGTGTATCTAATTGTTGCTCTTACTATAATAAAGATGATGTCAACTTAAGAGGTTGACAAAGTGATAAAGAGGGGCGATTTCTTATACTATTTGAATAATTGGAAGGCAAAAACCAACAAAACCCACTGCTATGAGTTTATTTCCACTTATAGCAACTCAGAACATAATTTCCTGGGTTATAAATCTTTATGGAAGCTGATAACCACATCCCTCTCCTGCGGGTTGTTTGGTGAGTTTGAGTCCAAAGCCATGCAGTTAGCAGTCCAATGTTTACACAAAAGCCAGTTAGACACTTAAAAATTATGTGGCCTCATTTCCCAAGGATACCTCTGTTCTCAATATTTTCTTTCTCCAAAATGTATTTCTTCTCCAGAGTATTTTGTAGTATGAAATAAATATTTTAAAGCTGAAATATTTTGCTTTAGGCACTGACTTTGTCATCCTTCTTCTTTCACCCAAATACTGCTTTTTGCCTTTAAATGAAAATACCTTAGCTATCCCCTTTAATTTTTCTAGAATATCTTTAGAGTCAGAGTAGAAAAATCCTGTTCTGAGGTGACAGCGTCAGATTCTGATCCAGATAAAAATCAGTCCAGTTGGTGTGTCACAAATAAACTCTCTGTCCCTCACTCATATCTTCACAATGCTCGTATGAATTTTTCTTCCTCATTTGATGCCTACAGTAGCTTTAATGATCATTTTACTCTAGAATGCATGCTACTATGTTTATTATAAGCCCTTTGGGTTTAAGTGACATAGGTTAACAAGAAAATTTAAGTACCATTTACAGTTCTTTCTTCAAAACAGATTTTGATTGAAGGAGAGCTTGGAAGAGTGTTGAATACCAAGGCTGGAGGATATAGTGAATTGCTGGGTAGAAATATTATGAAGATTAAGAAGGGTAGGACACTCAGCCAAAATTCATTTTGTTTTTGTTTTTCTCTTGTTTGCCACCATTATGTACTTTGTTATAGATTGGCCATAGGGGAGCATTATAAAGTTAGATTGAAAAGTATGGGTATTGAATGAATTGAATTGTGTCCTTCAAAAAAATTTAATGTAATCAACTCTGGCACTGTGAATGCGACTCCATTTGGATGTAGGACCTTTAAAGATCTCATCAGTTAACATGAGGTCATAGGAGTAGTGTAGATGCTACTCCTATTTCACTGTGCCTTAGAAGATGAACAGACATGCAAATAAAATAAGGAGAATAGCCAGGTCATGATGGAAGAGGATGCAATGGCAAGTTAAGAAATACCAAGACTTGGCTGAGCCCTGGTGGCGTAGTGGTTGTGCGCGGGACTGTGGCCCACTGGGATGGAGGTTCAATTCCCGCTCACAGGAGCAAAGGCTGGGCCTCCTGCTTCCACCACCAGGGCAGTGATGCCTAAAAAAAAATAAAGAAAGAAAGAAATACCAAAAATTATTGGCAGACAACAAAAGGTAAGATAAATGCATATCAACAAAGCAAAATGCAAAACCTCTTGCAGGCAAGTTGATTCTAACTTATAGCAATCCTGTATGGCACAGTAGAACTGCCATATATGATGTCCAAGTTTGGATTTTTTTTCAGACACAGACGGCCACATCTTTCTTCTTCTAAAGAGTAGCTGGAGGGTTCAGCTCACTGACCTCTTGGTTTGCAAATAAGCACTTTAATTGCTTAATCACCCAGACAACTTAAAAGAAATGCAAGGGATGTTTTTCTTTTGTTTTCCCTCTACATGGCCAACATCCTGACAGTGAACTCCTAACCTCTTGAATTTGGAGTATAAATTTCTGTTCTTTAATTTCATGCTCGCTCAGTGATATTTTCTTACAAGAGTCGTGGGAAACTTAAACTGTCATTCAAAGTAATGGTTGTGGGTGCAACCAACATTGTACATTTACATGATTTAAAAGAGCTACTTAAGATGTAAAAAGAATTGGAGCATGTCAGCTCCACTGGCATGAAGATGTCCAAGGTTTAAGTTAAACTCTTAGTATGAATAGAGTCCATATAAACCATTGGGATGTCCTGAGTGGACAATTGGGAGGTTTAATCTATGTGAGAAGGGCCAAGAGTTGCAGCATTTTCCAGGTGCGCTCTCAAATACAGAAGAGGATATTGGTAACAAATGTTCTCTGTGAGAACCAAAGGATGATGACTCTAATACTGTCAAGTGTGAAACTTGAGCAAGATCAGGGTTTTGATGACCTAAGGAAATAATTAAAATCTAGATTATATAAGATATTTTTTCATGAAATGTATGTTACTCAGAACATTTATCTTCATACTTAGCTGAAATAAGTGCCTATGGTCAAAATTGAACAACCATGCAGATCTTGGAACCATAACACAAGGATAGCTCCTGTGTTTATACTATGAACATAGACACCCTACCCCCAAAAAGCACTAAATATGCAGATCAATAGTGGGTACAAACTAATATAGAAATAGACATCAAAGGAAATAATGTGAAAGTTCTTTCAATGACAAAACACTGAACAAATGAAAGGCAATAAGTACATATTATACAGTTATTTGGAGGGCATGTTGGTTATTTTGGAAAAATATATCCACAGGAAGTTTTTTTGGGGATGTGTTTTTTTTCTGACTTCTAAACTATTAAATGCTTATATTTTTAAAAAGAATGAGTAAATATTACATCATTTATTTTCATTTATCTCCCTGTGTTGAGTTTATTTATATTGTGATTATTCATTATTTTTCCCACAGTTCCTTTAAAGCAGAGCTTAATGGTTTCTGCCCCTAATCAGCTTTTCAAGGTATAATAAAAGAAAGGTTTACAGTACTTACATATCACAGAGACGGGTCTCTTTATCCCATAGCAATAGGTGAGCAGATATTAGGTAGTTGTGAATTAAAAAGCAGAGCAACCATTAAATGTACATCCAGACAATTATGCAGCCAAACTAATTACTGCTTAAGTATTTCTAACTTTATCAAATAGATGAGGTTTCACATGATTAGTGTCTTAAAAAAATCGCTGTTTAGTAGCTAAACCAGATTAAAAAATATTTCCATTTCCAAAGCAAATATATAAAGCACTAAGCTACCTATTACTTTATGCATTGGTTTTGTCCATCATATCAAAGGCTGCTACATTTCTAATGGAAGGAAAGGACGGGGCCTTGGGTTAAGAACTAGAGATCCCTGGATTTAGAACTCACCTTTCCAGCTCTGTGACTTAGTAGTCACAAGAACTTAAGCAGACCATATTATGTCTCGGCCTCATTATCCTCATCTAGAGATAAGGGAACCTGCCCTTTTTACTTATAGCTTTTTAGAAAAAGTCAAATGAGTTCAAAGATGAGAATGATGCTTTACTTTGTAAACAGAAGCCTACATTTTTGTCCCTTTGGTTACATCAAGGACCATAAATCCGACAGGCGATATTAGCTTCCTACAACTGCCTTAAAAAGAGACCGCAAATATGATGGTTTATAAGAACTTAAGTATGTTGCTTCCCACTTCTGGAGGCTAGCTACCCAAATAAAGTGTGTTTGCAGGGCCATGTTTTCTTAAAGGCTCTGAGGCAGCGGTTCTGAACCTATGGGGTCAAATGATCCTTTCACGGGGTCTCCTAAGACCATCGGAAAACACATTTTTCCAGTGATCTTGGGAACCTAGACACCACTCCTCTATCCATCTCCAGGTGGATCTGCCCACTTGCACATATGCCCACATTTGAGAACCCAGTGTGAAAATGGTTACTCCTGCTACACTATGCTTCACAATGTATAATTACATATTGTTTTGTGATTAATCACTATGCTTTAATTATTTTCAATTTGTAACAATGAAGATATATCCTGCATATCAGATATTTACATTATGATTAATAACAGTAACAAAATGACAGTTGTGAAGTAGCAACAAGTATAATTTTATGGTTTGGAGTCACCACAACATGAGGACCTGTATTAAAGGGTGTGGCATTTGCAAGGTTGAGAACCACTGCCCTGGGGGAAGATCTCTATGTATAAGGATATCACTCAGATTGGATTAACATCAGTTTACTCCAATGTGACCTCATGTTAACTGGTATTTTCAAAGATCTTTAATCAAGAGAAAGATGAGGCACTCTACTCCTGTAAATATCTATAGTCTCAGAACACACACAGGAGGAAACTAAGAGGGAAGGAGAGAGAGAAAGAGAGAGAGAGAGAAAGAGAGAGAGAGAGAGAGAGAGAGAGAACTACAACCTAGCCCACGACCCCCTGCGGATGATAGTCCTGCTCACAACAGCCAACACACAGAGAGGACCACAGGGCAGGCCCCACCACAAGACACGGCATCCCCTCACTGACTCATAGCGCCATAGGGGACAAGACTGCAACACTGGGGACAGAGTGTGGGAATGATGCCCAGTCTGACACCCCACCCCCACCCCAACCAGGTCAAAACATAAAGGGAATGCAACAGATCAGCAAGGGGAGCAAAACAATGAAGTCCCAGGGTAATACCAAAAATAGACTTCAGGGACAAGTATTGGCACCACATCAGACTCATAGGAAAACATTCATAAAGGTCAACAGATAGCCTTGGAACTATTTATAGGGTTTTCTTTTTTTTAATAAATCATTTTATAGGGGGCTCATAGAACTCCCATCATGATCAATACATATGTCAATTGTATGCATACCACATTTGCACATCTGTTGCCACCATCACCTCTGAAACATCCTCCCTCCACTTAGGCCCCCAGTAGCAGCTCCCCATATTTCCCCTCCCTCCCCCACGAACCCTTAATAATTTACGCATTGTTATTACTTTTTCATATCATATTCTGTCTTATATGTTTCTTCACCCATTTCCCTGCTGTCTGTACTCCAGGGTGGTCATATATAGGTCCCTGCAATTGGTCTCCCACTTCCATTCCACCCTCCTTCCGCCCTCCTAGTACCACTACTCCCACCACTGAGCCTGAAGGGATCATCTATCTTGAATTCCCTGTGTTTCCAGCTATGGTGTACATCCCCTGGTCTAATTGGATTTGTAAGGTAGAATTGAGATCATGATAGTGGGTGCAAGGAAGCATTTGAGAACTAGAGGAAAGTTGCATACCTCAATGTTGCCATACTGTATCTTGCCTCGCTCTTCTCCTCACTGTAACTCCTCTGCAAGGGGATGTTGCTTCACCTATTGATGGGCTTTGGGTCCCCCTCAGCACTTCCCCTCATTTATAATGACACAATTTTTAGTTCTTTGATGCCTGACACTGGATCCCTTTGACACCTCATGATCACACAGGCTGGTGTGCTTCATCCATATGAGCTTTGTTGCTTCTGAGCTAGATGGACACTTGTCTACTTTCAAGCCTTTAAGGCCCCAGACACTATATCTTTTGATAGCCAGACACCATTAGCATTCTTCATCACATTTGCTTATGCACCCATTTGTAATCAGTGATCATATCAGGGAGGTGAATGTGTAATGTTGTGATTTTTAGTTCTTGAGTCCTAATAACTGATCCCTTTGACACCTTGTGGTCCCACAAGCTGGTGTGCTTTTTTCATGTGGACTTTCTTGCTTTTGAGCTAGAATGCCGCTTGTTTACTTTCAACCCTTTAAAACCCCAGATGCTACATCTTTTGATAGCTGGCCACCATCCACTTTCTTCACCACACCTGCTTATTTTTCTTCAGTGATTGTGTGGGGAAGGTGAGTATCATGGAATGCCAATTTAATAGAACAAAATGTTCTTACACTGAGGAAGTATTTGAGTGGAGATCCAATGCCTATCTGCTGTGCTAATACTAGCCTTATAAGTATATGCATGTTGATCTGTTTCCCCATTGTTCTGTATAAATATATTCACCTATGTACATGTCTGTATTTAGACCTCTATAGATTCTCTTTAGTGTCCAGTTCTTTCCTCTCTTTCCTTTTTCTTTCCTCTTGTCCCACTATCATGCTCAGCCTCTATTTGGGTTTCAGTATTTTCTCTCTGTTACATTACTTTTGATCAATCCCTATCAGGTCTCTCACACCAACCTTGTCACTGATTTTGAATCTCTTGTTATTCCCTTGTCCCTGGGATAGTCAGCACCACCGCCTTTCCCTCCCTGCCCTATCTCCCATACCACCTGTCCTCGAACCATCAGTCCTGTCATTTTTGCTTTCAGACTTCTCATCCAGCCTATCTTGTATAGATAGACCTGAAGCGACAACAATATGTACAAAAAACAGAGGCATCCTAAGATTAAACAACCAAAGGAAATAAAACGATGATAACAACAAAGAAACCCCAATGTCATACACACACATACATGTGTATGCAAAAAATTAAAAATAATGACAAAATAAAAACCTATAAATACTTCAAGTTTGCCCCCCTGCTGAGTCAGATGGGGTGACCCACCCTGGCCTCAAAGTATATTCTGGCACTCCATGTGGAACTCCATACTCTGTTTCATACCCTTAGTTTTTTGCCATATTGTGGTTGGGTCAGACAGGGTATAATCTGGATCCTGTTTCTCCACTGTTGTCCCTGAAGGGCCTTGGGTTAGTGAGGGAAACTGTATTTGATAGTGGGGCTGGCCATATGATCCTCTCTGTGCATCAACTGTTCTGAGTGGGAATATTGTCCTGAATACTCGGTGGGCCAGGATGCACTCCATTCTCTCTTCCTCCCCCCTTCATTTTTTCTTATGTGCTCTGGTCAGGCATATCTCACTCCCCAAGCTGCAGCTTTAGTGTTGTCCTCCAAAGCACACTCTCCTGGGAGAGAGGCAGCTGCCCCCATAGTTAGGATTGAGGTTGGGCATTCAGACCCCTCCACTAGTTCCCCACTCCAAACCGTTACACTGCTGTTCACATCCTGGAACACCGGGTTTAAGTTTGGTCTTTCTTTCCCTGTGTAGATATGACCAATATGCTCCTCTTGGGTGGGTTAGTACCCTATTTCTTCTCTACACATCACCATCTAACCCCCTGTCCTTCAACCCCAGTTAGCTTCCTATATATCCCTGGATTTTATCTGGCACCTGCTGTACTACCTGGGCCTCCCCCCAGGAATTTCTGTATACAGTAACTTTCCAGATGTCCCTTTTCCATTTTTTTAAGTTATTAAGCTTACCTCAGTGGACTCATGTTGTACATGTCATTTGCGCTAGGCTAACTTCACTTAGCATAATTGTCTCCAGTTCTTCCCATGTGGTGATGAACTTCATGTGTTCACCACTGCTTTTCAGTGATCCATTGTAGGTATGTACCACAGCTTTTTAATCCATTTGTCAATTGATGGAAATTTGGACTGCTTCCAACTTCTTGCAATTGTGAACTGTGCTGAGATGAACATTGAGCACAGATGTCTGGTCGTGGATTGTTGCTTGCCTCTTTTGGGTATATGCCCAGTAGGGGGATTGCTGGGTCTTATGTTCCATCTGTTTTAGATATTGCTAAATTGATTTCCATAGTGGCTGTACATATCTACAGGTCCACCAGCAGTGGATGAGAGTTTCTATCTCCACACAGTCTCTCCAACACTTGTTGCTTTCTGATTTTTTGAATTGGGATGTCCTTGAGGGTGTTAGGTGGTACCTCATTGTTGTTTTAATTTGCATTTCTCTTATGGCCAGTGATTGGAAACTATTTTCTTTTTTTTCCTTTTTCTTTTTTCCTTGTCTATCTATGTAAGAAAGGCAGGATAAACAATACTAAGGAGAAAACAATGGGACTGATGGTTCTGGGGGACATAGTAGAAGGGGAAATTGGGGAAAGGATGTGAGGAGCCAATAAACCTAGGGGCAAGGGAACAATAAGTGATCTAAAATCATTGGCAAGGAGGGTGTAGAATGACTGGTGGAGTTTGATTAACTAAAATGTAGCTAAGAGGAATTACTGAAAGTGGAATGAAGATCAAATATGATAGTGGGATAACAGGAAAGTAAAAGGAAATTGTGGAAAGTACTAGGAGGACATTTGTAGAGGTATAAATACAGGCACATAAATGTATAATTCATATATAATTGTAGGGACATAGGTCTATGTTAGGTCTATATTAAGTAATAATGTTTCAAATGGACATTGGAACCCTACTCAAGTACTCTCTCAACACAAGAACACTTTCTTCTAATAACCTGGTATTCTGTTATCCTCACCTTCCCAACATGATTGGTGAAGACAAAATGTGTGCATAAGTGAATGTGGTGAAGAAAGCGGATGGTGCCCAGCTATCAAAAGTTACAGCACCTGGGGTCTTCAAGGCTAGATATTAAGCAAGCAGTCATTTAGCTGAGAAGCAAAAAAGCCCAAATAGAAGAAGCACACCAACTTCTGTGTTGATGAGGTGTCAACAGGATGAGATATCAGACATCAGAAGACCCAAAGCAAACAATCACGTTGATGCAAGCTATGGGGGTTGGAATAGAGACCCAAACTCATCTCTAGACAATTAAGACATCCCCTCAGAGAACGGTCACAATGAAGGGACCAGCCAGCCTGGGTGCAGTGTAGCACCAACAAAACATGCAACATTCCTCTAGTTCTTTAATGCTTCCTCCTTTCCACTATCATGATCCCAGGTCTGTCTTACAAACCCGGCTAGCCCACAGCATGTTCACTGTTACAGAGAAGAGCTCTAGACACACAGAATTCAGGACAGATAAACCCCTAAGAAACACTAATGGATATAGCAGTACCATAAGGGTAGGGAGAAGGTTGGTGGAGAAAGAGGGAACCGCTGCAGTAATAGCAATATTCACCAAGGATGATAAACAACCAAACATCGTGCAGGGAGACAGAAGATGGTATAACATATGAAAATAACAATTATTTATAATCTTTCAAGTGTTCATGAGGGTGTGAGGGTAGGCAGGAGGAAAAGAGAGGAGCTGATACCAATGGCTCAAGGAGAAAGAAAGTATTTTGAAAAAAGATGCTGACAACATAAGCAGAAATGTGTTTGACATAATGGATGGATACATTGTTATCAGAGCTGTAAGCACTCCAGTAAAATGATTAAAACACAAAGATTTATAGTCTCTGAAACACAGGGCAGTTCTACAGCATCTTATATCTATGAATCAGAATCAACTCAATGACAGGGACTTTTGAATCCAAACAAGCCTACACTCATAGAGAGCAGGTGTCAAGAATTCACACATCTTTTTATTGTTTTGTTTTGTTTTTTGTTTTGGGGGCATCACTGCCCTCTGGTGGTCATGGGAGCTATCCAGCCTTGCTCCCGGAGAGCTGCTGCTAGATTCGAACCGCCAAGCCAATGGACCACAGTCTCAACCACTACACCACAGGGGCTCAGCAAGGATTCACACCTCTTTTTCAGGGGACACAACTCTAGTAGTACAACACATGCCACCTCTTATGAACACGTGAGTCTGTTTGACTTACTCTACTAATATCTTATTGTTCAAGCAACTTCCAGTTCTTTTCCCACCCTCAATATACTTCACAGAACTGAAGAAACACAAATCACTCTTATTTCACAAATTTGTCCAAAGTGGAATATATATCCCGACAATATGGAATTCACATATCTACTTGAAGCAAAAATATGAAGTGTGATAAATATCTAAGATATATTTTTATATCTGTTCAGCCTATGAACTCATATTTAGCTTTGGACCTGAATGCCTTTATGTATAGTGTGGTTGTTTGTGTCATTGTATCTATTTTAGCTCATAGGAGTAGAACTGCCCATAGTCAGCTCTTGGTTGTAAACTTTATGGGAATAGACCCCCATGCCTTTCGCTCAAGGAGCGATGGAATGGGTTGAAATCACCAAACGTATAGTTAGCAGTTAAACACTTTACCATTTGTGCCACCAGGGCTCCGCTGTGTCCATTAGAGAGCTCCTAATAGGCTTTCCTGATTTCATTTAGGTCTCAGGGACAAGGACTGTGTCTCATATCCTAACCCAGTCTAATTTATTTAATCACATAAAATGCATGCTCTCATTTTTAAATGAGTCAAGTGCTGAGAATAGTGTTAGCCATTTTGCTTAAAGTAGAAGTGTGGATGCTAAGAGTCAGTGTAATTTAAGCAAATGGATATGGCTATATAATAGCAAAACTAATGCCTTCTGACAGTTGCTGGCCTTTATTTTAACCTCTATTTCCCCAGTTACAAACAGAGGGTAGGCTAGCTAAGCCGCCCTTGAGGGACACTGAAGATGTATTGCAAGTATCAATCCCCAGAAGTGGAAAGGTTCAAGTTCAATCTGGATAGGTTTGGGCTCTTTCTTTAGCTGTTGTAGTATTAAACATGTGCAAACCTTTGAATTTTTACCTGAAGATTTATAAAATGGTTAGCAGCTTAAAGTAAGATAGAACACTTTAGACATTGATGTATAAAATGCTAAAATTAGATATAAAATTATATTAAACTTTTCATGATATATTAAGAAAACAACACTAATAAAATTTAATAACCCTAAGTAAGGTCTTGTCTCTTCCTTCAGACTTATAGTTCCTTTGGCCATGGGCAATATAACTTCCCTGTGCCTTAGTAGCCTCTGATGAAAAAAACACTGTAAATATAGCGACTCCATCAGATAATTTTTACCAACTCTAAGATCTATGACTATAAGATCTTATAATGTAGGAATGATTTTATCCAGTAGAAGCTGAAACAACAATCAGCATAAGTCAGCTTGCTTACTGCTTGTTCATTACAGACCACTTAAATATCATTCTGAGGTTATATTCAGCCATGTCAGTTTAATTTGTTTAACAAGAACCACTTGACTAGGTTCTCTGATACCTTGAAAACATGTACAGATGAATAAGTCATAATGCCCGCTCCAGAGAGAGTTTCTCATGTAGAGGACAAATATTCACATGAACAACTATAACACAGTATGATAAGTGTGATGGTAAACATTTGCACAGCAGCTTATGGGTGTTGAGTAGGAACTAGAAGCTCTAGTATAAGATTGTTGGACCAGCCGGGTGAGTTTGTGTGATTAGGCAATTGGGAGCATGCTGTGTTATAATCGACATGCCTCGGACTTAGGAGCCAAGGGACCTAGATTATGTTCTCAGCATCCTCATTTGCCATCTGTGCTGCCTCTTTGGGATGTTACCTCAAGAAAACCTTTTGATCTTTCCATATAGGACAGTGGTTCTCAACCTTCCTGACGCCGCAACCCTTCAATACAGTTCCTTATGTCAAGAGTTACAGTGCAGAAACCTACAAGGACAGTTCTACTCTTTCCTAATGGGTCATTCTAGATCGGCATCCACTAGGGCAGTGAGTTGGGTTTTATGCACGTTAGCATAATGCCTGATAAATATTCGCATTGCAGCACCTACTAAAGTGCTCAATAAATACTTGCTATTTTAAAGATAGGAATCCAACTCTTATACCTTTCTCAATTTTGTGCCCTTTTACTGTAAAGTGGGAGGGAAGATAACCATCTAAATCTTATTTGTTCCCATATTCATAACAGTCGTTATAAGACTGCCAGTTCTTTATACTTTTTTTGACATCTATTCTGGAAGTGAATTTTTAAAATTACTAAATTCAAATATAACAGATATTTAGTATCTCCTAGAGAAAAGGCACTGTTTTCAACATTGTGAAAATAGAGACATGAGTGTGCAAAATCCTTCATTTGAAACAATTAAAAAATTCCTTGTCTGTTTCCTCAGTCCCTGAAAAAACCAAAAACGAAACGAAAAAATAAAAATAAAGCTTCAGTTCTGACGTATAGTGACCCTTTGGGACAGGGTGAAACAGCTCCTGTGGTTTCCGAGACTATAGCTCTTTCTAGAAGGAGAAAGTTCTCTCTTTCTCTTATTGAGCAGCTATTTCAAATTACTGGCCTTTTAGTTAGCAGTCCCACATGTATAAAATGAATGGATTAGAATAAATTGATGACTACTAGGGATCTCTAGTCAGCAGGAGTAATAAATTGTTGTTAGGGTTGGTTCCAATTCACAGGACCCTATGGTGAACCAAAAGTCGCCTGGTTCTCTACCACTGTCAAGATGATTATGTTTGAGTCCTTGTGGAGCCATGTGTCAATCCATCTTGTTCAGGACCTCCCCTCTTTTCTCTGGCCCTCTCTTTGATCAAGCACGATATCCTTTTTCAGAAACGTGTCTTCCGCGGTTGCAAGTCCCAGGCATCAGAGAAGTCTCATGGCTCTGCCTTTGGAGGTGGATACTGATCGAGCTTCTTCCAACACGGATTTGATTCTTCTTTATTTATCGGCAGTCCGTTGTTCTTGCAATATGCTTTGCCAGCACTAGGATTCAAATGCCGATTCTTCTTTAATGTTCCTTATTCAATGTCTGACTTTCACGCAGATATGAGGCAATTGAAAATACTACGGCTGGAGGCAGGAGTAGTTCAGTCCTCAAACGAACATCTTCAGTTTGCAATGCTCTAAAGATGTCTCACGCAGCAGATTTACTTAGGTATCTGCCTTACAAATTTCTTGGAATAGATGAGTGAAGGCTTCCATCGATGCATTAAATGGTTGAAGCTTTTCAATTGGTTAAAACTCTTCAATTGTTATTTAATCCTGGAACCTTGTTTATATGCTAGTACCTTTAATGTATCTTAGACTTCTTTCTTCAGTACAATTGGTTCTTGATCATATGCTTCTTCTTGAAATGGTTAAATATTGGCCTGTTCTTTTTGGTACAAGTACTGTCTTCTTTCCTTTTAACTTTGATACTTCTAATTTGATCATTGAATATTGAAATATTTGATATTTTCTTTAGTTCTTTCATAAGATATGTTGTGTGTGTTCTTCCTTTCTGGTCTTCTAACTTGAGGTCTTTGCATATTTCATTATGATTTTTCTCTGGTTGCCCTTTGAAAATTTCTATGCAGTTCTTTTTACTTCATCATTTCTTCCATTTGCCTTAAATATGTACAATTAAGAAAAATTTTCAAAGTATCTTCTGAAACTTTGATATTTAATACTTTGTGAAACTTCACTTTGATCTTTTCTTTCTTTCCTGTCTTTTTAATGACCTTTTGTCTTTTTCATGAATGATGTTATTGATGTCTTCCTATAGTTGATCAGTTTATCTACCTTTAGTGTTCAATGCAGTATATTTTTTCTTGGTCCTTTTTTTCCTCCTCCAACGGAGAAAATTCAGGTGGGATATGCTCAGGCTTTATTTTGGCTCTCATGGATTTGTTATAATTTTTTCAGGTGTAACCTGAAGTAACATATGAGCAATTGATGGCCAGTTCCTACAATCATCATATGTTCTCATTTTAGCTAGGGATAATCGAGTTTCTCCATCATGTTTCCCTACAGACAGTCAGTTTAATTGGTATGTATTCCATATGGAGAAGTCCACATGTACAGCTGTCTTTTGTGTTGTTGAAGAAAGGTATTTGTGTGAACAAGTAATTGACCTCGCAAAGTTCTCTCATGAGCTTTCCAGCTTCCATGTAACTAAGGCCATCATTGTCAACCACTGTTTCTTCCTCTTTGTTTCCAATTTTTGTATCTCAATCACCAATAATTATCAGTGCATCTTGATTGAATATTTTATCAAATTCAGAAGGTAGACATTTGTAAATTCTTTAATTTCTTCATCATTAGCTATAGTGGTTGGTTCATAAATTTGAAGAAGAGCTGTCCTGACTAGATTTTCTTGTACTTGGATAGATTTTATCCTATAACAGACACTATTGTACTTCAAGTTAGATCTACAAATGTCCTTTTTGGACTATGAATGTGACGATATTCCTCTTCAATCTGACACTCCTGGCAGCACAGTAAACTATATAATTTTCTTTTCCAAAATGAGCAATGCCAGTCAAATTCAGTTAGCCTAAGATATCAATCTTTATTTCATTTTTGGATGACTTCCAGTTGTCTTAGATTTATACTTCATAAGTACAAGTTCCAACTATTAATATGTGTATCTAGCTATTCAAAGTGTTATGCTGCAATGAGTAAAAAATAGATTGAGACTGTGATATTCCAACCTTTGGATTATGACTAAAGTTTGACTTGCACTACAGGATCAATACAAAAATTTAAGTGACACAATAGAAGTAAATGCTTTAGGATAGGATAAGCCCTTTTCTGATAAGGGCCAACTGAACAAAACATCATGCATGGGCCATACTAAATTTTTACCTTAAATACCTCAAATACCCACTGTATTTGATCAAATATTTAATTAATTCACCCTATTGTGATGGCTGAAACTGCTGCTATTTGATGAAGAGTGCAATGATAGATGGATTGATGCTTTATATGACTTTGTATGATGCCTTATGCATAACGGCTTAGTGTTACCCACTCCTGCTTCAGGGAGTTTTCTTAGAAAGCATTGTAAATGGCAGATGAGAATCAGACTAGATTTTTGACAGATAAAAATATTATTCATCTAAGGATAGGAAATGGTGATTTCCAAGAACCAAAACTTACAGCATTTCTGGGATGTGAGGGAAAAGGAAAAAGGTAGTTCACGGCTAGTTTAATGCTGAAACAGGAAGCCCCTCTACCTACATCTGGGCTTGGTTGGATTAAAAATAACTATGTGTATATCTGGTCATCATTGCTGCCTTGGATGCCATTGTGAGCATATGCCAATTCACAGAGGTCCTGAGGAATGGGATAGACCTTCCCCAGAGGGTTTTCTTGGTTGTAATGCTTATGGAAGCTGATTTTCAGGTCTTTCTCTAGATGAGCCATTGGGTGAGTTCTAACTGCCAGCTTTTCAGTCAACAGTAGGTAACACTTTTTTTAGCTGTTGCATCCCTGGGATATACCAAGACCCACTGGGATAAGTTCTGATGCACAGTACTCTTATACAGTGTTTCCTAAACTAAATCATTACTGGAACAGATAGCTTCATCTTTATGGCCAGTGAGTTTAAACTGCTGACCTATAGTTAGCAGCTCAATACCTAGCTCACAGAGCCATCAGAGTGCCTATGTACTTGTGTGTAAATACAAAATATTGACGCAAAACTAAACTCACTGCCATGGAGTTGAATCGACTGCTAGCGACCCTTTAGGACAGGATAGGACTACCCTGTGGGTTTCTGAAATAATATCTCTTTAAGGAAGTAGAAAGCCTCATCTTTCTCCCGAGCAGTGGCTCATGGTTTGAAATGCTCGACCTTGTAATTAGTAGGCCAGTTCTTAACCCACTCCACCACCAGGATTCCTGGTAAATAGAAAGATTTGTGTAATTAAATAATTGGATACTAGAGACCCTACTAGAAGGTGGCATGGAGTCATTCTACTTAAGATTGTTTCTACCTTCCTCCATGCCTATATGGAAGCAGAAAATACTTTTTTTAAGACAGGAATCGTACCCTACTGCTTGCTCAATAAATATTGGGCTTCCTGTCTATCCAAGCCATTGCACATTGTCTCTTAGGGAACACCTTGTCTCCCTAGAGAGCCTCAACTTGGGCAGACTGCCCGGGTTATGCCAACAGCCCTGTGGAAGCAGCTCAAGTGAGCAGGCAGGAACAAGACTCATCCACAGACAGAGTTTGCTCTCCTGGATTCTCCCCCTGAGGAGATAGTCATCAAGACGGCTCCCTATGACTAAGTGACAGTTCCTGAGGACCCTGGAGAAATTATTAATGAGAGGACTCTGAAGAAATGGAATAGACCTTTATTTGAATAAAAAGGATGTGACTTAATTCTGTACCTCAATCTATGAAGTGGACCATATGTATTAAATTAAAATGGAAGTCTAACAATGTGACATCTTAAAGGTCTGAGGGAGCCCAAGGAGATGTTTAAATGACTTGGGGAATGAGAATCGACCCATTGTGGAGTGAGAACTTTCATACACTCCAAGTGACTGAGTTTATGCTTTAGAAGGATAGGTGCCAAGTTAATTATGTCCAATATGCCTTTGTGAATACCATACCATTTATTTAGAATTTGCCACTTTTCTTCCCTCATCTGCCTGATAAAAACCCATCTGTATTTTGGTTGCTTAAAATCTAATTCTGCTGCCACCATCTCCCAGGGCATCTACCAATCTATGGAGCCCGAGGGGACAACACCAGGCAAAATGTGGGGACTAGACCTGTCAAGTTGAGAGAGCCAAGAAGGACCAGGGTTTGGGGTTTGACCTTGGACGCCGTCTTTTATAGATGCGGATCGGTGGCTAACAGGCCAGGCAGGAGTGAGACTCTGATCACAAGATGAATGCCTGGTATCCTGTATTTCAGACACCTGAGTGCACTCACCTATGAACATATATGCACCTAGATATTGCCAGAATAGACAATAATTTACTCACACTGGTCATGCTATGTTTGATTGTTGCCCTTACCATACTTTATTCACTTATTCTTTTAGATCATGAGTGTTGTCCTTCTGTTCATGTCAAAATCTTTATTATCCAATACAGGGTTAGAGAAAGGAAAAATTTCAAATAATATATATATATGTATATATATATATATTCTTTGGGGGGGCATCACTGCAGCTGGTGGTCGTGGGCGCTACCCAGTGCTGCTCCTGAGAGCTGCTGCTGGATTTGAACCGCCAAATCCGCGGGCTGCAGTTCTGCACTCAAACACTTATGCCACCGGGGGTCAGCTCTTCAGCAATGTATTTTGAGTATTAGATATATTCCAGGTGTAGTGTCAGCACCATGCTTGCAGTCGTGACTATGATCGTTTTTATTTCTGTCCACTTGGGAGCAGACAAACCAGAAGGCAAATGCAAAGTGGTATATGAATATCTACAGAATGGTTTGCTGTGCAAATACATAGGTGCTTACCTTCTATGTCCCAATATTTGAAAATTAAATATTTCTATTTTAAAACTAAAATCAAACCAAACTCACTACCATTGAGCCAACGCTGACTCATGGCGACCCCTTGTGGGTTTCCCAGTTTGTAACAGTTTACAGGAGTAGAAAGTCCAGTCTCTCTTCTGCGGAGCTGCTGGGAGTTTCCAACTACTGACCATGTGGGTCATACTCACGGCATTGCCAAGGTTTACATATTCAATTCAAGTCAAGTTAAGGGAGGGAGGCAGAGCTAGAACTGTGGATAACACTAAAATTTGAATATTCCCTTCTACATTTTTGAGTGTATAGCTTTTTCAATCGCATTAGTATTTTGAATCCAGAATAACATATTGAGTAGGAAATGTTCCTTTGATAATGTAAACTTAGTCAACCAGTCTTAGTGTACGGATGACAAATCAACATCTGACTGTCTCATCATCTGTATTCAAGATGTACAATTTTTATTGTTGTTCGTCTGACTTAGTTATTAAAAAACTTGAAAATTAATTTGTTTTTTAAAGGATTTTAATTGTATGTAATGTAACGTATTGTGTTCATTGGTCGGTCAACTCAACAGTCTAGGTTCTTCTATCCCTGTCTTTCTTCTACTGATCACTGAACAAATGTGATCACTGAAGCTTGGTTTTCTGATTTCCTTAAATGTGTTGGCATAAATCTGGATTCTTTAAACTGTGCTGCTGATAAGTGTTCCAGTTCCAACAATGATTATTTATCCATTTAAAATTAGATGGGATACATATATTCCAGCATTATTTGAAACAGAAGCACGTTTCTTTTAGAAACACTAGAATTTCTTCCAGTCAATAAACTTATATCTGAGAGCATTCTTAATGAAATTGGCAGCGAGCATGTTGGTTCTTATTTTCTAACTCAATCTACATGTTACTTGGGGGGTAACCCCCCAAATAGAATTCTGTTCTCCAAAGCTATGTATTTTAAATTTCTTCTTACAAAATAATGTTATCACCTTTAAGGGGATATCACCTTTAAGGTAGTCCCCATTACACTTAAGGCATTTGTGAAGTTTGCAATTCCTTCTTGGAAACATTTTTCAGACTCATATATTTGGATAGCTGACAGCACCACCCGTAATTTTTTCTTCATCTCTTGTACTTCCTCAGATCGCTGTCTATTTCATGTCCCTGTTCATTCACAGAAACAAAAAGAAGTCACATGAAGTGAGGCCAGGTGAGGCAGGCGCATTAGTGCAAAAGAAGCAGGCTGCTTTCTGCCCCAAACTGGACACTAAGATGGCTGCGTGAGCAGGTGCATTGTCGTGGTGGCAAAATCAATCCCCCATCTGCCATAAACCAGGTCTTTTTTGTTGCACACAGTTACGCAATCTTCTCAGACCCTCTTGATTAACAATGTGATCTGGTGGGGAAAAACTCCAAATACACTACATTTCATCTCTTCATGTATGTCCAGTTTAGGGTTTGATCAATTGACATTTTTCCTATTTTTGTGACAGGGAAACCACTTGGGTTTTCCCCATAGTGCTATACTTGGAAACTGTGTTCAACATCAACATCCCAAACAGGAAACAAAATTTCACAGTTGCACACTGTTCTCTTAAATTCACCACCACACACCCCAAAACAGGTTTGAGTGAAACGCCTTTCATGAGGAAATTCACTGTGACAAGAGAGAGCCTACCCAGGTGACCCCACTAGGTGCACTAACTCAGAGCGGTTGCTCTTCCTTGTCTAGTGGGAAGCTACAAAAGCTCTTTCCAGCTGAGCTTGTATCCCCCCTTCTTTTTGGGTACCCCCTCTTATAACCTAGTTAATCTGGTCAACACTTTATAGTGCACTTGATGATTTACAAATACACAAAGTGATGAGTTTCTGCTTTCAGTGGACGGATATCTGTAGGTTTGTTTAGAAGTATAGACAATATGACTTGAGGTGCCACATTTCAAGGTAAGGAGAGCAAATTCTACTCACAATTATTCAGGTTTTTCTAAATGTTATTTCTCCTATGTGCTGTCTATGGAAATGTTCTCAAATTTAGATGATGAATTATGTCATAAAGAGGAGTTACAAGGGGAAATCAATATGACAGTTTGATATTTTAATTCTAAATCATATAGCTAAAATTGTGTTAATTGTAAAAATTGCTGAAACATTAGAGAAATTCAAATCCTCATGAATATTGTCTGTTTGTTGTATGCTGTCATTTAAACTCTAGCCTGCCATCCTGCAGAGGTGTGTTGACCTGGATTCTGATTAAAGGAAATTTTCAATTTGCATGAATGATTTTGTGTTAAAAAGTTGAAAAGTAGAGTAATAGATTGCACATAACTAGATATGATAAATTGCTTAGAGCTGCAAGTTCTTCATTACTTTACTTTCTATGTAATGATACATTGATGGAATATAAATAAGTGGTTCCTGATACTATCATGTGATTTGAAAAATATTTAAAAGTACCAGATTGTGACCATATTAATAATATGATTAGTTTTTAAAAATTATTTGCACGGCCATAAAAGAACTAAAAATTTTATCATTATAAATGAGGGGGAGTACAAATTGGGGACCCAAAACCCATCAATAAGTGAAGCAACATCCCCTTACAGAGGGGTCACAGAGAGGAGGCAAGCCAGTCAAGGTACAGTGTAGCAACAATGAGATATGCAACTTTCCTCTAGTTTTTAAATGCTTCCTCCCACCCACTATCATGATCCCAATTCTACGTTAAAATTCAGCTAGACCAGGGGATGTACACTGGAACTGGAAACATGAGGAATTTAGGACAGATCCTTCAAGTATCAGAGGGTATACTCACAGCAAGGGTTCAACAGTGATAATTATTATTTATTATAATAATGATAACGAGATCATGACACAGAGAGAACTAAAGTAACAATAATAGACATACATCACATCAGGGTAGCATGCTCACCTCCCCCTTGTATGGTGGTCTGCGTGGAGATGAAGAGCAAACATTATTTTTCCCCATTTAAGTAACCTAACAGGGGACACATAATTTCTCCAGTCAGGACATGCTGCGAGTGGGCACTGTCTTAAGGGCTATAAGATGATCAGGGCTTAGGGATGACTCATGACTAAAAAGAAAGGAATGTGATAAGGAGGGACTTCATCTCCCAAGGGTAGTTGAACAGGTCTACATTGTTAGGGGTTATTGACAATGACTCTTGAATCCCACCCATAGGCCTCTAGGGAAGCAGATCACTATCCCAATTTGAGTCATGCAAAGCCCTCAGATGACTGGTGGCATCAGGGAGATCAGCTATCTTAGCCTCATCAGGAGTCAGACAAAGACCTCATAAAATTGGGAGTTTCAGTGAGAATGGCTAGCACACGAAATGTTGGTAAATTGCTTGCTTAATATTTTAGGGTATAATAATTGTGGAAAATTTCTGTCTTCATCTGACATTCAGGACCAGAGGTGAGAGTGGTGATATCCAGAGGGTGGAGGGAAGGTGGAGTAGAAAGGGGGAATTAATTGCAGGGATCTATATATAACCTCCTCCCTGGGGTAAAGATAACAGGGAAGTGGGTGATAGGACACATCAGACAGTGTATGATATGACAAAATAATGATAATTTGTCAATTATTAAGCATTCATGAGGGAGAGAGGGTGGGGTGGGAGGGGAAATATGGGGAGCTAGTATGGAGGCCAAAATATAAGGAGGATAGTTTGAGAATAATGATGACAACAAATGTACAAATGTGGCCTTCGTACAATTT